>JASFDF010000141.1:0-46869 GCA_036937115.1 Nidularia sp. FH-822889
GGATTGCGGTGGGGGTGGAGGGGGTGAGGCGGGGTGTGATGGCGGGAGCGGGGGTGGTGAGGGCGGTTTGGACGTTGGTGGTGGTGGCGGAGGCGGAGACCCGGCTGGGGGAGGTGGGGGAGCTCGAGATGGCGGTGGGGGTGGGGGTGGTGTTGACGATGGTGGAGGTGGTGGAGGTGGTGCGGGGGACGGCTCAGACGGCGGTGGAGGCGGTTGAGACTCTCCGTCCGGCGGTGGAGGCGGTTGGAACTCTCCGTCCGGCGGCGGGGGTGCTGGTGGTGGTGGCTGGGATGGGGGCGGCGGGGGCGGCGGGTCGTACATAGGCTGTGGTGGTGGGAGGGGAGGCGGCTCTGTGGTAGGTGCAGAGTGGTCACGCACCCGCGAGTGCGGCTGCATTGGTATAGATATCGACGACCCGCCCGCTGCAGACATCGATATAGAAATAGCAGGGCGGGCGGCACTGACACTGCTGCCACTCCCAGACGCAACGCCATTTATACCCCCCGCATCGTGTCTTCCATTCGTCGAGTGCGAAGTCGACGCCTGCCAACCCTGAAAGGTTAAAAAGCTCGCTCAATAAGAAAAAGTATACTTAGACAAAAAATGTGCGCAGGCTTACCCCCGCCGCCCGAGATGGGGCAGTTGGATTTTCAGGTTTCTTGCCCTTGATGGAGATGGGGACCCGGTTGCTCTGGAGCGCGTGGGGCGCAAGGCCGTTGGGGGTGCTCGGACCAGCGACGGGGGGCGGGTGGGAGGCGTGCCCGTTGAGGAGGTGCTTAGGGCCGGGGGGAGGTTGTCTCGCGTTGAGGAGACTGCGCGGGCCCGTGGGGGGCGTTGCGCCGATGCGCTTGTTCGGGGACGGGGCGGCGGGCTGGGGGCGGGGAGGGGGGTGCTGTGACTGGCCCTGTGCCGCGGGGGCGCTCGAGGACGAGGCGTGGGCGGACGGGGCGGACGGCAAGGAGCCCAGCAGAGCGCGTGGGCCTCTGGGAGGGGCCTTGCCCGACATATGGCTGGTTCTGCCTTGGGGGGTGTGACGGAAAACGAGGAGATGGACGACGCAGGAAAGCACTTTGACGCGCGTGGCAGCCAGAGACGAGGCCAAACAACGACCAACCACTCTGCACAACATCCACTCCTCTTCCCAAGACCACTACTATTGCCTCCTATACTCTAGATTGCCACGCTCGTCTACTATCTCACCTACCGCCATTGCTGGCTAATTGACCATCTTTACCTTCATATCCTCCAGATTTCGACTCGTCAAAAGCATCCTCCACACCACCCATGCCTTAATCAATAGCTTAATCCTCCTTGCGGAACGTCCCCCCGTCTTGCTGGTGGGAATACGCTGGCACCGGGCCCCCAATTCCGCTTGAAAGGGAGCACGGAAAAACCTGATCCACGCAACGTGAGCGTGGCAGCTTTCCCTGACAGAACCGTGTCATTCCTCGTCTCCGCTATGCACTTAGCGGTCCCCGCGCACGGATCGACAAGGCAGGGCCCTGCATCGAGGCAGACGCTTATTATGAATGAATCCATGTGCATATCTCCGTTTTAAACTGCGTTGCCTACCTGGTCTGTCGAGATCATCCGCACATAAGTACAAAACGCAATTCGACGCGTAAACATCTACCATGATTCGCCAGAACCCATTCTTGCATCGAACTCCTCCGTGTGGTAATGGATTCCGAGTTACCTTCCTAGTACTCAGCTTGAGGTGCGTGTCTGTCTGATACACATCGATTGCTATCTGAGGCACCCTAGCGCTTGCATAACCCCTGAGTAGCTCTCCAGTTTGCTCATTTCCGTCTTGTGCCGTCATCCACACTGCACTGCTTACTGTATCTGAACCCCAAGCTCAATGCGCCCCATCTCGGTGCCATCCAATGCATGCCCTCGACGTGCTGCCTCCCATCTTCACTCCTCATCTCTGTCGCCATGGGAAAAGAGTTGGGTGCTCTTGTGAAGGAAAGAAAAGCACCATGCATGTCCGTGAAAATCGTCGCCAACGCACTGCTGACTAGCATGACCGACTCGTGATGGCTGCGAACCACATAGAAGAGAGCTGTGTTTGCTGAAGTACCACAACAAGAGTAGCAGCAGCACGACTATTTCAGAGGAGAGACTTGTGCGCGTGTTCTACCTAAGTCGTAGGGGCAAAATAGGAGAACGGCACGCTTATCCAGCGTTGTTCCCATGAGGAGGCATATCACGATCGATATCACATACATGAACGCGAACATCCTCTACCAGCAACCTACACACCCAATGTCCCAACAGCCTGGTGTCCTTACCCGAGACACCAACGACTTGGTTATTTGACCTACGTACGAGGGTTCGGCCACCAGACTGAGCCCTGTGGCGGGCGTCACACCACGACTCGCCCGTCTTTCCAGCTGCAATTTGCGGTTGCACGTCGCGGTTCCCTCGTGAAGGAGAGAGGCATGTGGGAGATTTACGTGTCCATGAAAGCTGAAAGCGTCAGAACCAGCTGTTCGAATGAATTGGTAGACTGTACGTGTGATACGATGCATCTTATGTCATGCTTAGTTCCAGCCGCAAAGCGATGAGCTGTTGCTCGTCGGTCTTCCGTCATATGGAACCCTCACGTCTGCTGGCTGGGAGCAGGCTATCGCGAAGAGATAACACCAATTGCAGGATTATCATGCGAACAATGAACCATGCAATACTACACACCACTTCGGTAACATCGTATTAGACGCCGAAGCGAAACAGGACAGCGATGATATGGGCGCCTATTATTATTCGGCTGCACATAATTTGGAACGCAAGACTTTGTACGCTTTGCAGACGCCGCGGCGTCGTAACGTGCTGACAATTGTTACACAGTACTCTGCCCGACGCTCCGTCATCTTTTACCTAAGCCCAATTGACTCCTTCTCATTACTAGCAGCGCCCTGCTGTATCTAACGTCTATCTGGGGCTCATTCCTGTGAAACCCCGAGCTGCGCCCTTCTAGCGGGCATGAATCGGGTTGGGTCACTCTCCGGGACACTCGTGTACGTCGCAAGAATTCGGAGTTACACATCTGCTTCTCTTCTTCACCGGACAGGTCCTGGGTAGGGATATCGTCAGGAAAGCAATAGAGTGGGATTTCAGCTTCCCTGCACTTCGTTCGGCCACGCCCCACCTGCGGCCGTCGGCATGTGGGCGGGAATCGCATGATGCGATTTTCGCGCGTCTTCGAGGTTTGCTTTAACCTAGTCATCTCTGCTGCTTTTGCCATTGGCAAACCCAATATTGCCGTCGGTACCCGGGGAGGGATTACATCGAGCAGTTTTCACACGTCTTGAAGCTCCACTACCCAGCACCTCTGTCGCATTAGCACTGCCGTACAAGAGATCCATAAAGGGCGCCTTCTACAGCTGCGACAGCGATGATCTGGCGTTACGTGAGGCACAAGCGGAGATGGATGTGCATGGATGCAACATGCAGACAGTTACATATGGAGCCACGAAACGCTTGCCTCAAAGCTGCGATATCAATCCCACCGTGACCGCGAGATACAGGTGAGTGAAACGGAGATGCAGACGCGCTACTAGGAGATCTACCAAGTGTTCTCTACAGCTTCGGTATCGATTATGTGATCCAGACATGCTATTCGGAAATCCGTAAGTCGCCTTTCTCTCCAGCTCCAACAGGATTTCGGACGACATGTGGGACTAGATCCCGGGAAGGAACATCTTCTCCGGATTTTATGTACCCTGATTGGCTCGTATCACTCAGATCTATCCGTAAACAGGATATAGCCTACTTACTGGCCTAGGACCCCTATATTTGTTCAATTTACTGCGCCTCCCTTGTCTATATCTATCGTGTTGGCTGTCTGATGGTCTGTGACTTCAGGTATGTTCGGACATGATTCTGGCTCTGGAATCATTTGCGCATCTTCCTTCATAATCCGGAGTTTTCCTGCTATACCAATTGCCTTGTATTATGTTTGATACACAACTTCAGGCGAAGATGCATGGGTAGATGAAAACTATACTTATTTATCTTCCTTACCTCAAACTCGGAACGGGCCTCATCTTCTCCACGAGGAGGACGAGGAATATCATATGTACGAGGCGTTCTCTACCTCTTCCCTTCCGTGCATATAAACATATATCCACGTCTAATATCATGAACAGAGGTATTTTCCCCGGTAGCGAGCCTCAGCTACAGTTGATAGATGGTAGAGCTATGGGCCTCTCCGGTTTACCCTTCCACCGATCGATAAGTGCATCTGTCCATGATGTCCATGAAGGCAGACATTATCCCTGGCACCGAGTCACAACAAAAATTGTTAGATGGTTGAGCTATGAGCCCCTCTTTCTTCCACCCATCTATATGTGCATCTGCATGATACTCGTGAAGCTAGGTACCGTCTCGGCATCAAGTCGCCGCAACCACCACCAGATGGGGTGCTCTAGACTCGGACTCATCCATGCCTCCTTTCACCCTTACATAGGTATATCTGTGTATGATGTCCGTGAAGGCAGTCATTCACTCCAGCACCGAGTCGCAACAATGACTGTTAGATGGTCGAGGTTTCGGCATCACCTCCATCCTCTCCTTGCAACCACGCTTATGTGCATCTATGTCTGATGTTTGCATTTTGCCGTCAGCAAGCTGCATCAACGAAAGCTAGACTCTGTAGATAGCAAGCTCTGTGTCTTACCGTTATCAGTTACAAGGGGCTATGCTTTCTCATGGTACCGCGCAACATGAAGATCTGTACAACTCTATCGGGCTCTATCTTATGCTATTTCTCGATCGTCTTAGATTTCGTTACGCGAGACCTGGGATCCACAAACGCGCAATCGGAACCGACACTACGCAGCTCCTAGTCAACGTATTTATCTTCCCCGACGGCGTCAACCAATATTCATAACAGGCTACAAACATGTATGCAACAAGTCCCCGTAGTATCCCGAATAGGTCCAAACCTAGCGCCAAGTTTGTCTGAGTTCGGAGTAGATTCGGGATGTTCCATAATCGGAATACGGGCGATGGGAATTATAGGTTAGGATCACCGCTCAGTGCGCACACTTATGAATGTCAGTTAGAATTAGAGGGCGGCTCGGAGCGCTGGGCGTAATCCCCGTTACTGTCACTACGGAAGGCGCGCACCCCTCTGGCATAGCTTTCCGTCAGTTTCTAGTTCCATTTAAGCAACTATTGCCCGCTGTACTGCGATTTGACCGCGATATCAACTCCAAGTTGTTGTTCTACAATTAGATTGGGCATATTATTGTTATCGGAGTTTTCGTTGCACGTTTTGGATGGACAGAAAAAAAATTAGTAATGTTATCTACATATTCAGTGGTCGTTTGGGTAATTTAGTTGCAGGAAAGGGTGCTTACACCCAATCAACATCACCGTTGTCACTACAGCTCTGATTTTGTTTGACAGGAATGACGACGCACATTTAGGCTCAGAGATTGTTTGCTATTGTTATTTTCCCACTGCGTTGCCTTCTACACTTGACAGGCCACAGCCTTCAAATCAGGCTTCAAATTTAGCCACTTCGAATTCTTCCATGTCATCTTCCAATTTCAAGCTCAATCTTTCCCATTCCCCATTTGATCCACGACGTATAAGTATAAACGAACAGCTTCAAGAACAATCCTCCGAAACTAGGGTTTGTTGTATTTTTCCTTGTACTTGCTCTTCCCCATCGTCGTCGACATCGCCATACGTACTACTTATATGTCAGGCTGCGTTTGTGCTTGAAGTGGCATGGTGAAACATTGCCAACAACAGGCATTCTTTTATCTTCTGTGTCACTGTCAAGTAGTGAAGATCGCTCTGTCATTTGTATTGCAGTTCATGATATCTACTATGAGTACCATTTGACTAACTCGGACGCGTCCGTCGTTCAACTGGATGCAACTGACACTGATGGAAGATTGAACCTTGACTTGACACCACTTAGAGAATCTACAGAGTTAAACTTGGTAAGAAAGTTAAACATATGTGCAAGTTTATCAGAGGAAAGCTACTTGTATTTACAATACCATTTGATCAAACACGACGTTCGCAAGCAATCCAATGTCAATGCTATGAAAGCTGGTGGTATATCTATATGCAATTATGTAAAGAGCAAAACTATGTAAGTGATGAGTGGGAATAATATCGTACATATGGTTACAGTAGATGATTTATGCGCGAAAGAAGTGTGTATAACTGTGTGCGAACGAAGATAAGATATGGACCAGAGTACACCATGCGTGCAAAGCCAGAGAATCATACGCGGTAAAGGGCACCATGGATGGTCAGAATTCTATGATTTAATCCTGAGCGCCCTGAGGGTGAGCATCACCTCCGAGAAATCTTCTGTCCATCTTTTCCCATGCTTTTCCCGGAACCACTTTTTGCTGTACTTCTTCGTTGGCACGTTTGCTCGGGCCGTTGTATCATGCACGGCTATGCTGCAGCATTGGGACGTCATTTTCGAGCCCTCAACTCGGTCCTCTCCATCCCATGGAGTGAGATGTACTTTATTGTCATGGGTGATGTCGCGGAGCGTATCGTTCCGCAGCTTCGAGGTAGGAATATCTTCAAAAAGGGCTTCTTCGAACGTCCCAATCGGCGTGACTTCACTAGTGCTGACATCCACGACGGCGCCCACATCCTTGTAGGTCAGACGGTCGGGGATACGCTCTCCGAGGCGAGAACGCAGTTTACGTCTCTGTTGCCTCCGAGCTGATATTGGCGAAGGAGTCTGTGGACCCACGCTAAACGTAAGAGGGCTGAGCGTTGCGGGGGATGTGGTGTATTGTGACCCAGCAGACGGAGAGGTGGAATTTGGTGAATTTAGCGAAACAACCTGTAATGAAAGATTCGGAGGAGATTTGGGATGAGGATGCCGCTCAGATGGGGATGGATCCGGGTTGCACACCCGAAGGTGAGAAATTCTGTGTGAACCCCGCTTTGGACGACCTGACGGAGGATAGGGTAGGGGTCGAAGGGAGACAGGCGTAGGCGTCGTGGATCGGGGAATTTGGGGAGGGGATATCTGTGGTATTGGAGGAATGGATATACGAAGGGGGATTGGCGGTAGTGGGCGAACGAACATGGACTGTGTCTGTCGTGGCGGAGGTCTAGCTGCCTCGAAATGATATGCTCCTTCCGTTTCTGCGGTAGAGCTGCCCCCTGAAGCAATTAGGTGCAGAGTCGGGCATGGTAACGTTGTGGCTCGCTTTTCGGACCGCCTTGCAGACATACTGAGACTACTGTCGCGTTTCGGTCGTGCACCTAAAGGACGAATTCCCAAGGATCGATTCAGAGACATTGAATTGCGGACCACTCGAAGAGGGGCAGGGGGCGTAAGCTCGAAAACAGGTTGCAAATGTTCCTGAACTGGCCAACAAATTCCATCTGCGCCATCTATGCAGCCACTAGAGTTGTCCATGGTAGTTGGCAAGAAAGAAGCAGGAAAAGGACAGAACGAAGGCCTGCAGGCCTTCTACAGCGGTTCTCTTGTTGGTCTCCTTTCTGGAATGAAGGGTTGTGTCGGCTAGAAATGAAATACCTCGACTTCTCCCCGAGCCGATCTCGATCAACTCCTGTCGATGATGAACTATTGAGTTATGTAAACCATCAAAGATGCCCGAGAATCGGCAATTACTGCAGGTTTCGAGAATCGACAGTCGTAAAGACACAGCTTTGCTTACCAAACTGGTCAATATACTCTAGCCAACCTTCCTAAGTTACTGTGACTCAAAACCTTAACCTCCAGAATTCGAGCTATTCGAAATACTAACTGGAAGGCATTAAGTTGAGATTGATATCACGAACCTCGAGTGGGCTGCACGAGGATAGTCCTCAGGGGCACACAGCTACCCTCAAATGCGGTGGTGACCATATATGAACGAGGCTTACAACGAGTTGATATGTTCGCAGCATCAGTCAAAGATATTGCAACACGAAACAAAGGTGACGGACCCACCAAATTTAAGTAATGCCTTACCTGGGGCAATTTTCTCATCAACCCCAACCTCTAAATTCCCAAATCCTTGCGATTCTCTTACAAAGCACTAAGAAGAAAGACTGAAATGAGTCTTTGTATTCGCTCATCTCAATTTCGACTTCGGTTTGACCTTGGGCTGAAACTTGTTGGAATCTGCAGTATCCAAGAACCATTCGAAATGGTGTCCGCATATGGGTCTTATATTTCAAACCCGGATTCAAGGTGTCTTCGGTAGGCGAGTACGTGTGCTAATAAATTGAATAATGTAAGAGACCCTTGAGTCTTGCCTGCTTGGTTATCTAGCGTCTAACGTAGCCAAATGATCTATATCAGTTGTCCTGCGGCGAATTGCACTCATGCACAACGGAGTACACACTATATCGTCTTGCTGAACCTGCCTCCGCAACACGCGGACTGGGCAGCCTTCATCAATTGAGAAGCTCCTTCTCTAGCAGTTCATGCAGAGAATGGATGGACTCTGGGGAAGCCTTTGGGCAAATATTCCTGAATCTGCAAGTGAGCACTATTTTTGAAACACAAAGACATCGATAAAAACAGAGATCATTCAATCGAATTCAAAGCTTCTGAATCAGGACGGGGATGCTATCCTGAACACTTGACCCGCTGTTCACGGGAGATTACAGCTTACGCTGGTAGAAATAAAGTGATACTGTGGGGTACGGCTTAATCCTCGAAGCCGATATCATTGGTAACACTTTGATTGAGGTCGAACGTTGAAGTGGGTAATAATATACACCATGTGACGGCTCGAAGGCCATATACATTTCGCTCTGGAGACTAACAGCAAAGCTAAGTGTATGTTGCAACACATCACGTGAACAGCTTGCTTGCACTGCATGAAATTATCAGAATACAGCGGATAATTTTGTCAAAACCGGAACTCACGCGAAGGTCCACAAGTTCTGCGGGTTGTTGTATGTGTCCTTGGTATACGGGAACCGCACTGTTTGGTGATAATCCCCACATCAGATAGGCTGGGTGGAATATCAAGATAAGTCTATCCTTACACAAAGGCAGCTCTGAAACATAAGCTAAAGAACCACAGTATTATTAGCGTGGATGCTCCATGATCAACATGCCTGCAGAATATGCTTACCGATGGGCTTACTCTCATCGAAGAAACTCCATGCTATGATGGAATAGTAAAATATCACAGATCAGTCGGTTACTCAGGAGTCGGTGATAAAAAAGCGCAGAGTATTGCAATTTGCTTACCTGTCCTCCAGTTATGGCTACGGGCCGATGGATGTAAGTATAAGCGGATCAAATAATTAATTTCCTGAGTGCACGGGACGGACATACCGGAAGTTAGCAGAAACAAGGCTGGAGGCGTTTTCAGCTTAGCGCTACGCAGGGGATCTGAAGAGCCTAATCAAACTTACAGGTCAGGAGGTGCCAGTGGATCCTTGAGGGGAATGGAATCAATAAGGTGTTTCAGACTAGCTTTTTGCATGAGGCAGGACTCACATTCTTGAGATTAGCAGTCTTGACTTCATTGTCGAGGTCTACCCACTCGAGGACCTGGTTTCCAGCCATACCTGAATAGCGGTTGTTTAAACTGATGAAAATATTCGGAGGTACCAAACACTTTATCCCACCTTTGAACTGCATAACCTCGTTCGGCTTTCCTCCAAAGACGGCAATCTTGGTGTTGTGTCTCTCGTTCATGAGGGTGCTGAACATCGCGCAAGTCGAGGCGCAGTTTCCGTTGCTAACTGAAATACATAATCAGTAAATAATTCACAAGTACTGTTTATTATACCGCCTACCGATGGCGACGTTCCTAAATAATACGAAACGTGAATTAGCTGCAAAAGAAAAGAAGAGGCCACGGGTACCTACTTGAGATCGAAAGGAGGATCGGTAGGGATCGGCTCGGAGAACTCCAACGTACAAGTGTCCTGGAAGGATACATTAGGATACGATCAAGAAGGTCAAACGACAGAGACTCACATGGAAGCGCTGAGAAGTGGGATCACTCCGACCGTTGACTACGAAAGGCGCAGATGGGGTGATATAATTGAATGTCTTCGGCATAACAGTGTCGTTCAAGAATGCCCCTTCGCGCAGATATCAGTAATCGTGATAAAGAAGCAATGACGAGGGAAATGGGCAACTGACAATTATCAGGCGTATAGAACGACACCGAACCATCCAGTCCCAGTGCAATATCAGAGGCGACAATCTTCTGCGCAAGAGGGTTAGCCCGGTTGGTCGAAACGAAGCCTCTGTCATAAATGCGAGTATGGGTTTCAAGACAGGCACCAAGTTAAGTGGAAGCGCGTACGGATAGCCAAGTTTCGATCCAGACAAGAATTGATGTAAGAACTGTCCGAGGCAGACGAATCCTCCTGCAGTCGGTTCAGTAAAGAGGCGTGCACGAGAAGAGAATGTGCGATCGAACCTCCGTTGTTCGTTAAATCAAGGATAAGTTGAGAAACACCGGCAGCCTTAAACGCAGCGACGGCGGCCACCGTGTCCGACTGGAATTGGTTGAAGTCTCCTTCGAATGAACCTAAGAACATCTATGCCACCGTGTCAGGACAGTGAGCCTGAATAAACATCATCCAAAGAAATAAAACTTACAACGCCAGTCTTCTTGTCTGGCAGGATAAACGACTTGATCACGCCAGTGCTCCCATTGACGGGGGGCACAGTGGGGTGGAAAGGCGGGGGCAGCCCGACGCCATTGCTGTTGGCCTTATCGATGATATTGCCCTTTGCGAGCTTGCGCGTTGCGACGCGGAACGAGCTGGCTTTGAGGTCAACGCCGTTCGTGGCGTCATTGGCAGCGCAGTTGGCCTCCCAGCTGACGAGGACATTACTTGAGCACAAACGGTATACACGACACAAGGAGGGACGTACAATGATGCCTGGTCCGTGAATGGCAGCCCAATAAAGTTCGCAAGGAAGGGGATGTCGACCGTTTCTACTTTGGTAGAGTTAACCGTAATAAGTGTCATCTTTAACGAGGTCTGTGCCACGCCAGTCGGGCCCGCAAGGTCCCCAAGCCTCTGCGAGAAGTCCGTCCCCGAAATCCGATAGCTCGTGAACACCGAGTTCACACGCACACCATGGTCCAGATAATTCCCCGAGACGGTGCTGGCGATCTGATCCACGTACGCGAATGGGTCCTGCCCCTCGATCGAAAGGATTTTGGCTCCCGCGAGGCGGCGGAAGTCGAACTTGATCGAGTCGAAGAAGCCAGTGAAGTTTGTGCCGAGCTGGGAGAGGAACTCGACGGAGTCGGGCGCGACGAAGAGGTTTTGCACGCCGTTTTCTTCGAGAGTGATAACGGGGGCAGGGAGAATGTTTTGGAAGGAGTTGTAGCAGTCCGGGAACCAGCCTGTGGAGAAGGGATGGTTGGAGGGAGGCGGGAGGGAAGTTGGAGGCTTGGCTTACGAGTGTGTCCGTCGTTCAGCTGGGTTGTGAATAAATAAAGGTTCCAACTGAAGTCGTAATCCGTCTACAAGAAAATGTACTCTTCAGACTTTACATTCGACGGTAAATATTGGGAACACTCACCGCGAATTTTGTGGTATTGAATTTTGCCAACGTATCCCGGATGTTGTTGGTAGACTCTTGGAATGGTGGTGGCGAGTTCAAGTAGAAATCTTCGAAAGTGAAGAAGTTGAACACGCGCTCCATGTTCGTCAGCACATTCTGGCGCAGAGTCTCGTTGAACGGGAAAGACTTCAAGCACGCCAGGCCATCTGCAGGAAGCACGAATTGCTTCCCCGCGATTTTCGCGCATGGATCGGAGGCAGAGGGCGCTGCAGCAGCGAGCAAAGGACACGCTGCGATGGCAAGCAAGACGAACCAATGAAGAGAGAGCATCTTGACGAGCTTGCTACGTGGCAAAAGCACCTAACCAGCGCACGAGTAGCTCCATCCCTGGTTCACATCCTCCTTTTAAACAACAGCCCTCGCGGACGGAGAGACCACATCTGACGACTCTTCATGTTGAGAATCAAGAATAGCGACGCGACCATGTGCATTTGCGAGATTGCGGGAGGGCAGAAGAAAAGAATCCCTAAACTCGGGGGCTGCTAATACCCACGAGAGGCATGATAGCGTTGAGAGAAGAGGGGACGACCATATGGAACATGCTGGCGGCGAGTATAGGCGAGTTATTTTGGTGTTCGCGGTCCGTAAATGGGACTGACGGTGCCGAAGGCGTGTAACAATATCTCGAAGCTGATGGGAGCTGACGAGGATAGACGTGAGTGAACGAGACGCGACATACTTCAAGTTGTAGCTGAAGATGGAAGAGTTTGGTTAAACGTCGTTTGTTGAAGCGCTGAACGACGTTGATCATGATCGGATTTGTTCGGCACTGGTACGGTTGCCGGAAAACCGTAAACCATCTTCGATTGCGCTCACTTTGGATATTGGTGTAGCAATATTCAGGAGACGCGTCAAGAATCGTCGAAGTTGACCAGAAAAGATCTAGGTTTCTCGCCAGCCTGCGCTGCGACTAAGCACAGAGTAGTCAGGTCGCAATTCCATGTGAATATCCTACCGGGGTCCGGTCTCTTTCGACATCGACTTGCTTGACATCAGCCCAGCCGCCCAGGATGAACCCAGATTCGTACAAAAGTCCCTCCGAGCATACCCCACAGCGCCAATCTCTCCGCCCCCGCTTCCCCGCATAAAAAGATGGAGACCTCTTCCTACCCCCGCATCGAGGTTACACCATGGACCCCATGCCCAACCAGGACTCTCCTGCCAGTCTATCCTCCCTCTGAGCCCCTCGAGCTCCCTGCCCTTCCCCTCCCTCCTCGCCAGCCCTCTTTCGACGCGCTGTACACTCTCTCCACGCATCTCTTCCCTGCCGCCTACCTCCGAACAACGCGATACGTCCCCCTTCCTGCGCCCCCGCCCCCAACCGCGAGCAAGGCAGAGCGACAGAAGCACCTCCTCGCGACGCGGGACGAGCTGAAGGCCATCCGCGGGTCGACCATTACAGATGGGTACCCCCAAGTCCTGTGGAACACCGCTAACCGGTACGTCAAGAAGGGGCTCAAGGCCGACAACGCTAAGGGCTTGACGCTGTTCTTCGCGCATGCGAACGGATTTCCCAAAGAGGTGCGGTACCTCGCGCATAATTAACAGTGGATCTGGGCGCTAACACCCCTCGCCGCGCGGGTGCGCTGCAGATATGGGAACCGGTTCTGGCGCACCTCTTATCTTCGCCTGCTGGGGAACTCGTAGACGAAGTGTGGGCATGGGAGTCCGTGCAGCACGGAGATGCGGCGCTCGTTAATGCTGGCCGATTATCTGCACTGTGTAGGTCACCTGTGTCGCTCGTCCT
The DNA here is from genome assembly GCA_036937115.1 of Nidularia sp. FH-822889. Taxonomy (NCBI): domain Eukaryota; kingdom Fungi; phylum Basidiomycota; class Agaricomycetes; order Agaricales; family Nidulariaceae; genus Nidularia; species Nidularia sp. FH-822889. Next base: position 13,311 of record JASFDF010000141.1, read on the forward strand.
CGTGAAACGGCGTGCTGAGCAACGTAATTTTTGTTCGGTATTCAGTTGACTGGACAGACAATACACGCGATATCCTGAATTTCTTATTGTATTATCTCCCGTCGCGGGCCTCCGATGCTCCTCTGTCTACACACCTGGAGCGCCTTTCCGCGGAGGAGACAGAACACCGGCGTGGAAATGGGTTCAAGACGCGCACTTTCGTTCCGGTGGGGCACTCGTATGGCGGATGTACATGGTAAGTGCGAAAGAGCCCATTCTGTGAAGTGCCCCAGCTGATACCATATATCCAAATAGCTTTCTCGCAGCCATAAACTACCCCAAGCTCTTCTCCTCCCTCATCCTCGTCGACCCAGTCCTCGTCAAGCCCTTCAACACCTACGAAGAGCGCTTGAAGGACCCACACACCGACCAGCTCATCATGGGCTCCCTCCTCCGGCGAGACACCTGGAGTTCTCGGTAACACCCCTCCCGCTTCCCTCTCAAATAACCTCTCACCCCTTCCTCTACTAGCGAAGAAGCCCTAGCGACCTTCAAAAAGAGTCCCTTCTTCTCCACTTGGGACCCTGCCGTCCTGCAAGTCTACGTCGACTGCGGGATCTACCTCGTGCACGACGTGGAGACGGGGCAGCAAGTCGCGCGGCTCAAGATGCCCGGCATCCAGGAGGCCGTTATATTCTCGGAGACGCACACAGAGTACGAGGCGTTCGAGCAGTTCCCACGTCTTGATGAGAGGATTGCGGTGCGATGGGTCGTGCCGGGCAAGGCGGGGACGTATGAGTAAATGCTATTCTTTGCGTTTGCGTGTTTGGTTTTGGATTATTGACGCAGTGGGTGATGGTAGGTTTGGACCCGACGGATCGACGCATGAGCGAGTGTGGCTCAGGCCGAAAAACGCGTCGAATGCCAGGATACACAAGGCGGGGCATTTGGTGCGAAATTTCTTTCTTTCGTGATGGTGGACGATACTGATTTGAGATTTTGTCTCACTTATAGATCGCACAGGAAGCACCGCTGGAGCTGGGTGAGATCCTTTGTTCTGCATGGGTTGTTTGTTGTTCTGATGCGCGTCTGCAGCAAATGATATTCGCGACTTCCTACTTCGCCAGTACTCGGCGAAGACCTCGGCCACGGCGGGTATTAGGGCGAACCTATAGTTGTACGATCATTAATGGATCCATCGTCGTGGAAATGATTTGAGCTAACCAAAACAAGCGGTGACTTGTTCAAATATAGGTGGGAACCAGGAGGTAGCACTGCAATGGGTGCCTTTCAGCCGCGAACTCAGTTAACTCAGTCAAACCGGGAATGCAGAGTTGAAATTGCGAACGAAATTAAATTGCGGCGAAGCAAGAGAACTGGAGGGGCGATGGATACGAAGCACAGTCCAAGTTGCGCCGTTCGGGCCCTCGAACGTAGACTTCAGTAAGATTTTGATAATCAAAGCATTGTATGTATGGAGCACCGGCCAATTGCGTTCCAAAGTACCTCACTGAAGACCAAATTGTGAAACAAGAAGTAATAGCAAGCATATATGTATGTGGCGCTCATGCATTTCTTTGTTCCGTCATCTTGGTATGATCGCTACCGTACATCATAATCTCCTTACATGCATATGCGCAAGACCCGTGAAAGAATTGAAAAGAATACAAGATTGATACAAAGATACAGTTGATAATGGTACAAGCTCATCCCCCTTGTCTTCATTAATGATAATGCCGGAGATGGAGACCAGCCAGAATCTCGATATCATATTCTTCGCCTTTAATAAAATCCCCGGTCCCGTAGTTCTTAACCCGGGCAGACTCCCATCTGCATTTAGAGAATCTAGTGAGTCCAGAGCAGAAATAGTGTCACTGAGATAATACGCACTGGTTTGTTGTTGGGATCTCTCCATCGAATATCTTATGCCCTTCTTCTTGCACCTTCTTGGATTTAAAGGGATCGAGCGGGATGTCATCTATGAAATGGGCGAAGTGGAAGACGCCGAGGCGGCGGAGATTAATTTGGTCCTTTGGTGGGCAAACGACTGTATAGTTTCATGAGAAAATGAAGAGTAAATCAGGTAACCCGGACATACCGCGATGCATGGTACCCTTCAAGATACCTCCGCTCATGAACGACAGCTGGTCGCCAATGTTGATAACGTACGCGCCATCCTTGTGCTTGACATACCGCCAGACATTGTCAGGCATAAGCACCTGAAGTGCTGTGATGGGCTGCGAAATGAGGCTGCTGATGCTGTTGAAGTCCGTGTGGCCGTTCAGCATCACGCCGTTCGTCTTGGAGGCTTCTTCGGATGTAAGGGGGTCGTACATCATGTATCGCAGAAGCTGGTGAGTAGGTGAGTACGTGGAAGAGGCGGGTGGGAGAAGGCAGACGCACGTCGTCGCCTGTGCGTCCGTCTGCGGTCTCGTGAAGGCTCCAGAGATAGCCTTCTTCCAGTCCGAGCACACAGTCGATAAGGTTGCATACGCGTTTCAGGACCTTTTGACGCGTTTCCTATATAATTTTCGCGATAAAGCCTGGTCCGCCTATTTATACTAATGGTGTGTACTCACTTTCAAGAAGCCCTTCACTTCGTCGAAGTACGGTCGCAGCGGTGCAGGGTGTCGTGTAACCGGTTCGAGGCTGTTATAAAGTCAGATATGGTCCTATAAGAGGAAGAATGAACATCACCTGTTCTGATAAAAATTATAGTGCTCTATTCTGTCTCGCACGCCGTCCTTAATCTCCCAAAAGTTTTGAAGCTGAACACAAATGAATGTCAGGACGCACACGACAAATATTGCATTCAGAAAACCCACCTTGTATCCAATAAAAGACCCCTCCTCCTTGATAGGCGCGCGGTGTGCTTCTTTCTCCTCTCTCGAAACGCCATCGAATGCAAGCTGCCCAAGGTCGAATTGGCGACTGAGCTATGGAAGAGGGAGTTGATCTGCAAGGTCCGGAATCAAGTTGCCGAAGAACGCGCCGCTTACCGTTTCGGGAGCAATTTCATGTCCTACAACGTAAAAGAAACCATCACGCTGGAGTGCAGTCGCGACCGTCTGCACAAGCTCGTCCCTCTTCGTGTCGTACAGCGACAAGTCGACTGTCAAGATATCGGCCCATTCGACCTCCTCAGTCGTCGGGGGATGGGTTATCCATTTGGGTACGGAAGGAGGCCCTTGGCTGGAGCTGCCAGTCACGTTCAGGCTGAGCTGCTCGAGGGCGAGGGTAGCGGTGGTGGTAGCGGTGGTGGTAGCGGCCGACATCGTTGTGTATTGCTCGGGTTCATGTCCCGCCGTTCCGTCACGTTTTAACAGACGCACTGAATCACTGACTAACGTATTTCCATATCATTGTTCCTCATTACACTTGTGACTTGCGTCAATGAAGTCTATGTTATCGCCAATGCTTCCGCAAAGCACGCCATCGTGAACGTTTGTTGCAACACTTCTCCGTGTGTACTAACCCAAGCATGTTCTCATGATCAATTTCATAGCTGGGATGGGTGAGCCTGCTCCTTATCTGATCCGATTCTGCGTCTTGTACTGACGTCTTACACTCTCAGCAAAGATTATCCGTTTGATTCTTTCATCACATTCTACTTCGACTCATCCAAGCATCAGGCTCTGTCTCCTCCGCCGGCTGAGCGAGATGTAGAACAAAATTCGTGCTTGCTACGGCCCGAAATCCTTTTACTCGTTCTGGGAAGAGCTGTCTACTTAAGAGCGCTTCGTTTTCAAAGTAGTGGAGCGAAAGTCGAACGCACAGGCTTCTCGAGCCCCACTTACCTCTCTTGCTATGCCTTCTACCGTTCTTCTTCCCCAGGGCGCTGGCTATGCCGTCGTCCTCGGCCTTGGATTTTTCTTCGCGCTGTTTATGAACGCCGTGACCTGGATCCAGATCAAGTTCTCAAACTATTCACCTAACTCCGCTTCAGAATTCACCGCTGCAAGTCGCTCACTGAAGACCGGCCTTATCGTCGCTGGAATTATAAGTTCATGTAAGCTCTTCTCCCTCTTACTTACATTGGCACACGGCACTCAATTGAAGTCATGGTTTAGGGACATGGAGTCTTACCCTTCTACAAAGCGCCACTCAGTCTTATACTATGGGCATATCAGGCGGATACTGGTACTTATCTGTCGAATCTTGTATCCTCTACTTGTCGCTCATTTGTGTTTAGGTATGCTGTGGGAGGCACCCTGCAGGTCGCTATATTCTCCGTGATTGCCAGTAAAGTCAAGATGAATGCAAATCGTGCGACGACTTTCCCCGAGGTAAGTTAGTATTCTGTCTCTATTATATGCCCCCATTGCTAAATCACTCTTGAAATAGGTGGCATATATTCGCTTCGGCACTGCTGGCCACTTATCGTTCTTGTGGTGTGGTCTGGTGTGTAATGCCATTGTGTCAGCTTGCATCCTGCTCGGAGCAGGTGAAGTGGTGACTTCGTTGACCGGCATGAACGCCTACGCTGCACTTTTCCTTATCCCCGTTGGCGTTGCTATCTACGTCGCGACCGGGTAAACATTACCTTCTCTTAAGTAGCATCACCGTTTAACCATTCATCTTCAGGGGCCTCCGTGCCACATTCATCTGTGATGCGACTCACACTTTTGTTCTCCTTGTGATCCTCATAACATTTAGCTTCGTGTTTGTAGTTTGTTATTGTGCTTTTCTCGTTCTATCTGACTTTTCTTGGATTAGCACATTTACTTCATCTGATGCTATCGGAAGCCCGGGAAAACTATGGGAACTTCTTCAGGCTGCTGCTGAGAAATGGCCCGTTGAAGGCAATTATCACGGATCGTACCTTACATTCCGCTCAAGGCCAGGTGCTATCTTCGCTGTTCAGATATGTTTCTTTACTCCCACATCGAATTTCAGTTAATCAATCTCCTTTTTTATATCCAGTCCATCATCACTGGTAGATATTACTAAAATTCAGTCTTGAGATTTCCTTGTAACTTGCATCCCCTTTCAGGCTTCGGTCTCGTCACCTGTGACCAAGGATATTGGTCAAGAGCCATCGCTTCCAATCCATCTACGACCGCCAGGGCCTACTTCCTCGGAGGCTTCGCGTGGTTCTCAGTTCCATTCGCCTGCGGTACCACACTAGGCCTTGCTGCCCGGGCGCTCAGCACCCTGCCTGACTTCCCAGTCCTCTCAAGCTCCGACGTAGGTGCAGGTTTGGCAGCTGTGGAGGCGGTTAATTACCTCCTCGGGAAGGCTGGGGCTGTCTTGATGCTTCTGCTGATATTCTTGAGCGTTACTTCGGTAGGTCAAGGCATTTTACCATATTCAACGGCAGTTTCTTATATGAATTGTTAGGCTCTGAGCGGGGAGCTCATTGCTACTTCCACATTGCTTTCGTATGACGTGTATCGCCATTATTTCAGGCCTAATGCCACTAGCAAGGAAATCGTCACGGCTTCCCGATACTTCATTGTATTTTGGTCCCTCTTCTCGGGTGCCCTCGCTGCCATCTTCCATTCTGTTAACATCGTGAGCGTTTTCTCATTTATTCTGAAACTCATCATTAATCCGTGCCTTAGAACCTCGGGTGGCTTTTCTACTTCCTTGGCGTTGCTACTGCTTCCGGTGTCTTCCCGATCGCGTTGACATTCTTGTACGTCTCTTGCTACCAGGGTGATATTTCAATGGCTGAGTTCAACTTCAGGTGGAAAGACCTCACCACCGCTGGGGCTGTCTCAGGTTCCGTCGGCGGCATGGCGATCGCACTGGCCGTTTGGCTCGGTACTGCCAAAGGACATAAGGGTTCTATCACCGTAGACACCCTCAGTGACCAGTGGGTATCCTTTGCTGGGAATGCGGCTGCCATTGTATCTGGCGGTGTATTATCTATTGGGCTCTCGCTGCTACGTCCAGCTAACTTCGACTGGGAGAAGACGAGGGGAATGAATGCGGTGGAGGAATCTATTAGTGAAGCAAGTCCTGTGAGTGGAGAGGAAGCCTCATTGAAGAAGGAGAAGGGAGGTTCAGTGACGCCTTCTGTTGTTGAGGGCGTTCCGGCCGTTGTTGCCGACGGATTAGATATTCCTGCGCTCAACCGGACTTTCAAGCAGTATGGAGCTATCTTTGCTGTGCTTGCATTCGTGATCACCCTTGTAGGTTCCTCTCCTCTGTCCACTTGATTGAGTGCCTATATGTGGGTTTACAGCTTATTCCTGCCCCGCTTGGAGGTGCACCATACATATTTTCACCAAAATTCCTCGCCGGCGTCGTGGGGATCATGTTTGTGAGTTACCTACCATTCATTCATTGGGCTCCTACTGATGCTTTCACAGATCTGGTTGTTCTTCGCGTTCTTCCTAGTCGTCTTCTTGCCTATCATCGAATCCCGTCTCGCACTGTGGAGAATCAGCCGCGCCATCTTTACTGGATCAAAAAGCGAAATAAAATAAAATGGCGTACATACGTGAGCTTAACGTACTTGCGATTGTATTTCCCTTCTTCCTGGGTTATGCACTAGATAAGATGTATACATACGACTTACATAGATTCCAATTCACGCCTTTCTCTTTCCATGCTGTGTCCGAGTCTTTGCGTGAGCTTGGTGGGGTCGAGACGTTCAAACAGTGGACAACAACGCCTCGTATGTGGGGAAACTAGATATGGCAAGCTCAACACCCTGCCTCAAGCTACTCGAAAGCATCGTGCGCCTTCGCCTTCTGGAAGCCATCTGGCTCTACAACAGATGAAATATAGCTGGTTCAGTTAATTCAGAAACGTCGAATTGCTACTAGATTCTCGGAACCATTTGCAAGATACAAACTCTCAATTCGCGCTCACTGAGCGGGCGCGCATCACGAAAGCAAGCTGCAGGCTGTTCGACTGTAAAACCTCCTCTATAATCCACGTCAATCTTATTTGCTATGGGGAATGTACATTCAGGATCTACTTTGACGCGAACCACAGGTGCGCTGGACTCGTTTGTGGCGGACCTGGGAGGAGATATCGTTTACGAGAAGAGGTGCGTTTGTCGAAAGTGCATTGCTATTACATCGGCTGAATCTATCTTGTGAAAGCGTCGGAACTGCTCGATTCCTGAAGACTGTGAAGGCTAGGCATCGCAATGGGTATCTAGTGGTTAAGATATTCATAAAACCAGATCCTGGTCTGTCATTGAGGAATTATCACAAACGTCTGAAGCGTACGTCGCTTGCTTCGCTACGGACTGTACTCATACTAACCTTACCGCTCTATAAGTCGATAAGGAAGCTCTGGTGGATATTCCGAACGTATACAATTACCAAGTATTCGCGGAGACGGACAAAGCAGGCTACATCATTCGGCAATGGGTTGCGAGCAATCTGTACGATCGTATCAGGTACTTCAGCAATCATATATTTAGGAGATCGAGTTACTTATGCTATATATTTCTGAAGTACAAGACCATTTCTCAGCATGGTGGAGAAGAGATGGATTGCTTTCCAACTACTGAACGCCTTGCGAGATGCCCGCAATCTGAAGGTGTCTCATGGTGATATCAAATCCGAAAACATACTCGTTACATCGTGGAATTGGATATACCTATCAGACTTTGCCTCCTACAAGCCCACATACCTTCCGCTGGACGATCCTTCCGACTTCTCATTCTATTTCGATACTTCTGGGCGACGGACATGCTATATCGCTCCTGAGCGCTTCTATACTGCTGAGAACAACCCTGAAATCAGCGCAAAGAAGTCAAGGATAGCCATGGACGAGGCTGAGGGTAAACGAGACGGGAGAGTTACGGAAGCAATGGATTGCTTTAGTGCCGGATGTGTCATCGCCGAGCTATTCCTCGAAGGCGCGCCACTGTTCACGCTTAGTCAACTCTTTAAGTATAGGGAAGGTGAATACAGTGTAGACAGTAACCTTTCTATGATAGAAGATGAGGGTGTCCGAGTGAGTACGGTCAAACTATCTCTTGATGAATAGCTAACTCATTGTCGATAGTAGCATCTAATCAAGCAAATGGTCTCCCTTGACCCGGCTGCTCGTCCTACTTTTGACACCCTTCTCCACACCTCGAGAGGAACAGTCTTCCCAGAGTGCTTCTACTCCTTCCTCCACAACTACCTCTCCACCATCAACGACCTGCCAGGAAATTCACCTTTTGCAGCAACTTCACCGTCAGCTGCTCCTTCTGCAGCCCCTTCTACGCTTGCTCCCTCTACATCTGGATCGAGTCTAAGACCTGCTGGCCATAACGCAACTAGTGTTTCGAACACAGACACCTCGAGTGACGCATTTCCCAGTGACTCGGATCATCGACTGGAGAGAATCTGGGCAGATTACGAGAGTATAGAGCCCTATATCGTTCCGGATAATGCAGATGCTACAATTATGGATGTGAAGGTTGAATATTCTTCGGCGGTTCAGGGCTCGTCGAAACCATTCCAGGTTCGTGCTCCTTCCCGTTTGCAGAAGGTAATCACACTTAGGCATTTTACAGGATATTCTACCCGTCGAACTTCATATTCCTAATCGTGAATCCAAGCTTCGTGGGGCATTACTAGGGAGATATGCGGCAACGGAAGGTACAGTATTTCGATATACTCTCTTTCTCTGACATGAGCTAATTTTGAAGCAGATGGTCCTGCCCTTATCATATTGGCTCTCGTTACCGCGAATATACGCAACTGCACTCTCCCAAGCTCGAAAGTGCGAGCGCTAGATGTTTTTCTAGCGCTCGCATGCCACCTCACGGACGAAGCCAAGCTGGATCGCATGGTCCCCTACGTCATTGATTTGCTTCACGACGAGGCTGCATTAGTACGATCGGCTGCTTTGCGGACTTTGATACAAGTGGTACGTAAAATGCACTGCCCGCGTTCTCGATGCTTATCTTGTTGCAGCTTATGTTGGTCACGGTCATCACACCTTCAAACGCTGCCATCTTTCCGGAATATATTATCCCAAATATTAGACATTTGGTGCAGGACCCTGAGATTTCTGTGCGATGTGCATACGCACAATGTATCGTGCAGCTTGCGGATACTGCAGTGAGATACCTAGAGATGGGTCAAGCGCTGAAAGCGCATGGAGCATTCAACCTACCACCAGAAGCGCAAGAGTATGATAACGCTCATTTCGAGGTGAGCGTGAGTTACGCCCTTTTAGCGGGGTGATTGTTAACGACATGTTAGGTTTCATATGATGCAAGCATGCAAGACCTTCAGTTGAATATCCAAGAACACCTATCCGCACTCCTGATGGATCCATCTAGTATCGTCAAAAGGGCAGTCCTGCATGACATTTCGTCGCTTTGCATATTCCTTGGGAGGCAGAGGACAAACGATGTGCTACTAAGTCATATGATTACCTACCTGAACGACCGGGACTGGCTTCTCCGATACGCGTTTTTCGAGAGCATCGTAGACGTTGCTGCCTGTGCGGGTGGTAGAAGTTTAGAAGAGTATATTCTTCCATTGATGGTTCAGGCATTATCAGGTGTGTATTTTCGTTCCAAAGTTAATACTCGCTGAAATAAATATTTTATTGTAGACGTGGAGGAAACTGTCGTTGCAAAAGTGCTTGCAGCCCTAACCAGCCTATGCGAACTGGGGCTCTTCCAGAAGATGCGTATTTGGGAGCTAATGAGTGCCACGCTCGGCTTTCTTTACCATCCCAATATATGGATACGCCAAGGTCAGTAGACATCTTATAAAACACGATATATATTTGACTCCCTAGTTTAGGCGCTGCTGCTTTCATCACTTCTGCAGCACAACATCTTCCTCCGAGTGATATCTGGTGCATCTTGTATCCATCTCTGAGACATTTCTTAAAATCAGATGTGGCTGTTATCGACGAGCAGAGTTTGCTAATAGCCATGAAACCTCCGGTGTGCACTCTTCGTTTCTATACTTCTCTCATTGCTCAAGTACACCTTATAGCTTCCAAGACAAATCCTCGATGCTGCAGTTCAGTGGGCAATGAAAGCTGACAAGACCACCTTCTGGCGAGGTCCTAGAAAAACAACCAGAGTCGAATCACCTCGAGAAAGCGTCATTTCTATGCGCAAGACCGGAAGTGCCACTATTTCGAAGAATAAGTCTGAGGAGTGAGTCGTTGTTCTACTTAGGCGTGTACTAGAGCTCATTATTTACTCTTCACTCTAGGGATGAGGCTCAACTTGCCAAGTTGCAGCAATTAGGTATGACGACAAGCGACGAGAACAAGCTCCAGGCCATGCGCGATTACATCCTCAAACTCGCGAACGCCACTTCCAGTTTTGCATCCCGTCTTAGCCACGAATTGGACACGGGGAAGAACCTCAAAGTGACAGGAGACGTCGAGCTGCAAAAGCTCGGCGTTGTACCACAGACTGTCTTCCTCAAATCCCGCACCTCCGACTTCGCACTCCGCTCTTCCCGTACGCAATCGACATTTACCTCAAGAAGATCTTCGAAGGGCACACCTGTTCTCAGCCCGCGAATGGGCATGCGGATGTCTGGCACTGACCAAGGCAGCGTAGGCACCTCAGCGCCATTCGAAGATCTCCGCCGGAGGTTGGCAACGATTAACGGGTCAGCTTCTTCCCTGAGCGTGGCATACGCGCCGAGAGAAAGCCGAAGTGCTCTGGGGCTTTCACCCGTTGCGGGGAGCCCCAGTTCGCTGGCGCCTTCCCCTGTTCCTGAACCTTCGATGCTTCCGGAGCGACCGCATAGCCCCTCGGAATCGGTAGTGTCTACGGCTAATTCAGTGTCGTTCCGCCCATTCAGTCGGCTGCAAGTGGGTAGTACGGATGGGCAGAAGGCTGCTCCTGCTGTTGGGTCGTCGAAGATGAATGCGACTGGACTGTTGGAGGCACATTCGAAGCTCAGATCTGAAGGATCACCTGAGAGATCGGAGAGGTCATCGCCGATGTCCATGTCGACTACTCTTCGTGCGCCGAGGCCCAGGATACCGTCGTTGAATCCTATCTCAACTTACGGTATGCATCTATTCATTATCCTTTTTTGTACTGAATCTCATGAGGATCTCTCTAGATGGGCAAGAACCAGGCATCAGCAACCTACTCGAAAACCTATACCTCGACAACAACCGCGAGCTCCAGCACGACTTCGGACCCAGAGTCCACGAAGGCCCTGTAAGGCGGCGGAACGCAGTCCGACACGGATACTCCTCGCGGGACGGGAATAAGCGCACCGAAGCCACGCCTATCGCGAATCTCACCTCGCACTCCGAAGCGATCACCGGCCTCGCAGTCTCCCCCGACCATATGTTCTTCGTGTCCTCCTCCGACGATAAGACGGTGAAGGTGTGGGACACCTCACGGCTCGAGCGGAACGTGACGAGTAAGCCGCGGCACACGTATGGGCAGCACCATGCGCGCGTCAAGTGCGTGTGCACGCTGGAGGGCGTACACTGCTTTGCGAGCGCAGCGGAGGATGGGAGCTTGCATGTTGTGAGGGTGCATATTAGCCAGAGCGGGGCGCTGCCGAAGTATGGGAAGCTGCAGGTGGTGAGGGAGCATCGGGTGGACAATGTAGGGGAGTGGATTACGTGCATGACGCACTATAGTACTGGTGGGTTTAACATACGCTATTCTGTGAGTATCACTAACGAGCACATGCAGATTCGTCTTCAAACTTGGTTTACGCTACTACGCACTCAGCTATCACCGTCCTGGATCTGCGCACAATGCACGTGCTGCAGACCATGGAGAATCCGCGACATTATGGCCCCATTACCTGCCTCTGCATGGACCGGAAGCGTTCTTGGATCGTTGTCGGTACTTCCACTGGAGTCCTTACATTATGGGACAAACGCTTTGGGCTTCTACTGCGAAGCTGGCATGCAGGTGTTGCACTAACAGGTCGTTCCGTGAGGATCCACCAGTGCGTCGTGCACCCTTCGAAAGGCCGAGGCAAGTGGATCATGGTCGCCGTCGAAGTCGCGCGGAAGGCTTCCGGGTCGGGTGTTCCCCCAACTACGAATCTCGTGGAAGTGTGGGATATCGAGAAGGCAGCGTTAGTGGAGACGTTTGTGATGCGTTCAGGGAACAAGGATGATCCTGTTCCCGAGCCCTACGAAATGGGCGGTGTGGACGCGGACACAAGCCCAGCTGCAGCCATTGCTGCTCTCGTGCGTGCGCGGCAGACCGGTGGCGAGTCCGCATCTGAGCGGCGCTTGTCACGGAACACGGTTAAGGACGAGCTGTTGCCCTCTCCCGCACCTGACGTGCGGGCTATCGTGGTGGGTGTAGATTTTGGTGGCTATTCGAACTTGCATCGATCAGAGTTCGGGGAGCTGGTGGACCCTGGAGGCGCGTCGTCGCCGAGGATGGGGAAGGGATTCATGCTGACTGGGTCTGAGGACCGGAAGATACGGCTGTGGGATCTTGGGAGGCCAGAGAAGACGACGGTGCTGAGTGGACTTGAGTCGGAGAATGAGAAGCCGGCATATACGTAGGTCTTGCTGCTTTGCCGTGAAGTTAGATGCTAACGATAGAATTAGCACATTGACGACTGGAAACGCGTCTACATATGTGGAAACATGGCCTCCAGCGACTGCTGGGGGTCACGGCAACCGACCATTGCAGAGGATATCGCTGATTGCGCACAACCAGCAGACGCTGCTCAAGTCGCACCAGGACGTGATCACGGCGCTTGCGTGTATAGACTCGCCGTTTAGAGGCGGGATCGTGAGTGGGGACCGTGCTGGGGCGATCAAGGTGTGGCGGGTAGACCAGGTAGAGCAGCAGTAGACCGGATAGAATGGGGATAGAGTATTTAGTGTACAGTAGGATGCGCTAATTGCGCGCTAATGGATACACGGTGAACGTGACGTAGTGTCGTGTGTGTGACTCGAGTCATCTTTACTCTGCGTGACTCTGATCGATTTGTGCTGGATGCTCACACAAAAGTTAAGACGGGTTCAGCCGCTTCTTCCAATAATTAACCGCTGCAGATTATCGCCCTGCCACGTCCCATCTGCGTCCGTGCTTTATCGTCGCCACCTGCACTCCTCACCGCCCCTCCCAATGGCCACACCCGTCGCCTCCTCGTCCCACCCGGCACAGATCCCCGCGCTCCAGGGACCCCATGCCGATGAGCAGAAGAAACCAAAAGAGAACAAGAAGAAGGATCCAAAGGCTGCTACTACTGCATCTGGATTCCCGTTAGAGGTGCATCTTCGTTATCACACAAATTTTGGATTAATGGCTGATACCCGATACAGCTGCAACCAGCCCCGGAATTCTTCGATCACCGTATCAAAATATTCGACGAACTGAAGGCAGAGTATGATGAGTTTGTTAAAGGTACGCTTGCTCTGTAATTTGTGTCTATGTATGGGCTTTGACAGCAGGTATCGCTAGCACAACCCCGCCAGGAGATCATTGTTACCATGCCGGATGGTTCGGAACGGAAAGCCACCAGCTGGGAGACTAGCCCAATGGATATCGCAAAGGAGGTGTCAAAGAGTCTGTCTGAGCGTGTCGTTATTGCAAAGGTGCGTTCATATTGTAGTGGGAGACTTGTTTGAGTAAAGCGTTTATTTCTCGTTCTTCAGGTGGATGGCGTTCTCTGGGACTTAGAGCGTCCTCTCGAAAAGCCTTGTAAACTTGAATTGCTCGACTTTGAGCACCCCGAAGGTCTGTTCAACCTCTTGCTAATTCATCGCGTCTTGTTTAGCTCAGTCGTTTTCAGGAAAGAAGGTTTTCTGGCACTCTTCCGCTCACGTTCTCGGCGAGGCCGCTGAAAGACATTACGGATGCCATCTCTGCCTTGGTCCTCCTACCGATGATGGCTTCTTCTATGAAATGGCTATCAACGACCGGTAGATAGTCTGCTCTTGTTACTGCCTCTAATACTTCTGACATCGTCATATTTCCTACAGACCAGTCACCAACGCCGACTACCCTGCCCTCGAGAAGGTCTCCGAGAGCGCGATCAAGGAGAAGCAGAAGTTCGAACGCCTTGTCGTGTCGAAGGAAAAGCTACTTGAGATGTTCAACGTGCGTCTCTTCCTTATTCCCCTGGACCCATGTTAACGCTGGAAATTTCGCAGTACAACAAATACAAGAAGTACCTCATCGAGACCAAGGTCCCCGATGGCACTTCCACCACCGTCTACCGCTGCGGCCCCATGGTCGACCTCTGCGTCGGCCCGCACATCCCGCACACTGGCAAGATCAAGGCCTTCATGGTCACCAAAGTGCGTTCTCGCTTTCCCCTTCCCCCTCCTCTCCCCAGGCTCACTCATCTTCCAACACTAGAGCTCCGCCTCCTTCTTCCTCGGGGACGCGAATAACGACTCCCTGCAGCGCATCTACGGCATCTCCTTCCCCGACAAGAAACAGCTTACGGAATACAAGACCTTCCTCGCTGAGGCGGCTAAGCGCGACCACAGGAAGATTGGAAAGGAGCAGGAGCTATTCTTCTTCAATGATTTGAGTCCCGGAAGCTGCTTCTTCTTGCCTCATGGAACGAGGATATATAATGCGTTGGTGGAGCTCATGCGGGTGAGTCGAGTTTTCTTAGATGACGGGTTGAAAGGGTTCTCATCTCGACTTTTTACGTGATAGTCCGAGTACTTCAAGCGTGGATACCAAGAGGGTAATTCGCTTCACCTGGTCTTTCTTCCGTCAACATAAACTGATCAAAAAACGCAGTCATCTCCCCGAACATGTACAACTCCAAGCTCTGGGAGACCTCCGGGCACTGGCAGAACTACAAGGACGGCATGTTCGTGCTTGATATTGAGAAGGAGAAATGGGGCCTTAAGCCCATGAACTGTCCCGGCCACTGCCTCATCTTCGACGCGCGAGATCGCAGCTACAAGGAGCTGCCCATCCGCATGGCGGAGTTCGGCATCATCCACAGGAATGAGGCCAGCGGGGCCCTAACTGGCTTAACTCGCGTGCGGAGGTTCGTGCAGGACGACACCCATGTGTTCTGCATGCCGTCGCAGGTATGTCGCTTCTGGGCAGGCTTTGCATTGTACTCATCGATTGATGATGGTGGTGGTTTTAGCTCGAGGACGAGATCAGCGCGCTGTTTGACTTCATGCAGCACATCTATGGCCTGTTCGGTTTCGAGTTCCGCCTGGAGCTCTCCACCCGCCCGGACAACTTCCTCGGGGAGATCCCGACCTGGAACGAGGCCGAAGACGTAAGCAGTATCTTACCTCCTTCCAGCCCTTACTAAACCCCTTGACTCTGCAGCAACTCAAGAAGGCTCTCGAGAAGCACTACCCTGGGCAATGGGACATCAACCCCGGCGACGGCGCGTTCTACGGGCCCAAGATCGACATCACCATTCGCGACGCCCTGCGCCGTTCCTTCCAGTGTGCGACCATCCAGCTCGACTTCCAGCTACCCGAGCGGTTCAACCTCAAATACCGCGGGCCGGACGACGCCGCTGCGAGCGCAGACCGCCCGCCCTCGAGGCCTGTCATCATCCACCGTGCGATCCTGGGCAGTATGGAACGCTTCATGGCTATCATCACGGAACATTTCGCGGGCAAGTGGTGAGTTTCGTTATCCTGCTATCGCTGTCCCTGGATTTGTTGCCTTGGCATGGAGACGCTGATTTCCTTCTTTTTTCCAGGCCATTTTGGATTTCCCCTCGCCAGGTGCTCGTGATTCCTGTTGCTGCGCCTTACGTGAGTGTTTTTCCTTCCTTGTGATAACTTCTTGGGCGGTGTTGACATGGGTTTTCTTCCTATCTTTGTATTTATAGAAAGACTATGCATCAGAGATCGCAGAACGACTCACAAATCTAGGACTCTATGCCGATGTCGATAATGGTGACAATACCCTCCCGAAGAAGATCAGGAACGGAGAGATTGCGCAGTACAATTTCATTCTTGGTTTGTCGATGCTGTGTTTCTCTAGTTTGCTTCCGCCGTTCTCACACCTATTGTATAGTTGTTGGACAAGAAGAACTCGATGCTCGATCGGTCAATGTTCGCAATCGCGACGATGCCGGCACCAAGGCAAAGGGTACCATGGTTCCTCTTGAGGAAGTCGTCGAGAAGTTCCTTGCACTGAAGAAGGCGAAAAGCCTAGACAACAAATTGTAGATATTTTTATTTAAGTAATACCAAATCTGACTGCGGAATATATGTATCTACACGTAGTAGAGAGAGTACGATGTATTCAATTGACATCAGAGCTCTAATATGGATATCTACATAAGACTGGCGTGGCCACTAACATGCGTGAAATGTGCGACAAGAGGAAAATATGCATGTACAATGAAAAATGCGACGTGATGTGTGCGAAATTACGAGTGTAAATAGGATCGGTGCATAGACGACAGGTACTAGGGGGCGATACTATGACAGATAGGGGTTATGAGGAAGATGAGCTGTGCACATCGGGAGGAATTGATGCTATGTCGGATAGGCAGTGAGTTTATGTTATATCAGATAGGAGTTTAAGTGTCAAGTGTGTGATATTTTGACGTGCGAGAGTTGCAAAGACGATTAGATCTTCAAGTTGGCAGCTGCACCGAGGGTACCCATAAATTGAGAGCGCTGATATTCAAAATAAGTACAATTCTCGAGGCAATGACTATGGAAGAGCCCAACGAACCAGTTGTAAAATCGCGGAGCGCTCTTGTTCTGGGAGTGCGTTGATTTGCTCTTGCGACAGACTGAGGACCTGTACCAACATACCCTAATCGACAATGATGGAGTCAGGACTGCGCAAATGGCTATATTCGGATTCCACTAACCTTTTGGCTCTCACTAATATCAGGTACCTGTGATGCCGGCGGCGGCTGCGTTGGAGGAGTCTGCACCTGAGCCGGCGGCACGGGGACTGGACCGGGAGGCGACGGGCGATAATAAGGGGGCATTGGGGGCATTCCTGGATGCGGAGGGCCTTGATGATGAGCGAACATCGCCGACGCAGGCGGAGCGGCCATCGGGGGAGGCATGGATTGCTGCTGTGGAAGCCCAGTGGGCGGGAACGGAGGCATGTGCGGAGGGGGATGCTGGCCGTAATGTGGCGGAGGTTGCTGGTGTTGTTGTATGTGTGCTGGCGGACCAGGCATAGGGGGCCGAGATGGAGGAGGGGGACCCGCGGGCGCGGGCCCGCCGGACGTCGCCGCAAGCATTCGTTGTAGGATAGCGGAGTCCACAATTTTGTTTAACAGCAATGATTGAAATAGGGCGTACGCGAGTTGTGGGTGCTTCACCAGCAGTGTCCTCGCCTGTTCGGGATGAGTGATCACAAATGCCTGAAAGGGACAATGGAATTACGAATGTTCATGTTAGATCACACGCGACGATAACTTGGGCTGACTTGTCTTCACCTTCATTTGAGCCAGTACTTCCATAAGTTGACTTGGTTGCATGCTTGCTAAGGCTTGGCTGATATAATCGAGAGCGCTCTGTCCTGGTGGTATATGAACTCCCGGTGGTACATTGGCAAGAAATGATTCTGCATCGTGGCCAGGGCGTCCACCGCCGCCACCTGCACGCCACTGGGATCTTGGCTCAGATGGACCGGGGACACCGCCGTCCAGGAGCTCACCCCTCACAGTCGTCTTGCCCTCAAGAAACGGGTCCGAGTCCGCAAGATCGATTCGGAGGGGACGACCGCCTACGTCAACGTTGTTGAGATTGCGCACTGCAGACATGGCAGTCTCGTGGTCTTGTTGTTCAATGATATTTCGCAATGATTCATAATGTTTTGCGGGTCCGAATTGCCAGTTTGGTAGCATTATTTGAGGGGATTATATATTCGGACAAGTATACGGCACATTGGAATGATGCACCCGTTATAGTTGGCGCACGCGAAGTACAGTCCGGTATATAGTTTGCAGTTTGAAGAGAGAAATCGCCATTTCAGGGCGGGGGGTCGATATTCAGTTACAGGCGTGAAGAGGTTTGATAGACGCGCGTTCACGAGTTCATTGTTTTGGTGCATTGTTATAATTTGGGATTGAAGGTTGAGAAAACGGTAGTGTTGGAGTCAGACGGAATCAATACTTTCATATACAAGAATAAAACTGCTGTACCCGCAAATTCACAGAAGCCATAACCGCGTGGCTTTCCTGTATCCCTGTCAAACACGAGCCTAATGACGATGAACGGATTTCAGTTCAAACTACATGTCTCATGAGAACCAGAAACACGTACCTAAACCCTATCACTTGTCCCACTGACTTGAATACGTCGATTAGCTGATCCTCTCCCATGTTATACGGCACATTGCCCACTGTAGCCGGTATCAGTCAGCAATGATTTGTTTGTATGCCAATGAGACGTACCGAACACAACCTTGCTCTGCGTGTTGTGAGACATTCAACACCTAAAATTTTTGAGTGAAACTGAACCAAAGAAGTGTAGGAGTGTAGGTGAAGGTTGAATTGTGACTCGAGAACGCGATACCTCGCCACGAATGTCAATGAGCGTGCGTTGCAATCGAAAATCAACCTTGGTGGCTTCGTGGGAGAAATGGTCGGTAGCCTCCGGTATATACGTTGCACTTGTTAGATCCTGAGGCCAACAGTTTCCGGATTCCATTGCCGAGCTCCAATGCTCCTCAGTTGGCCCCCACATTCTCCTCAATTGTACTGCCTTATGACGTATTCGGAACCACTCTGGCATCAGATGGCAATGTTGCGCGAATCCACAAAGCTTGTGAAAACTCTTCTGCTTCACTTCGTACTGCGTCGCGCAGGCTGAGTGACCAATCTTGCACACGTCGGCTCACGGCAACATGACTCAGCACAGCAATCTTTGTTATTTGAAGTCATCCTTGAGCCTCGGGCACAGCTTTCATAGGCGGGTCAAGGTGGCTCGGAGAGCAGTCTTGGTCAGACGAGACTTCACTCCGGATGCCGATCGAGAGCATGACGGCAAGCAATGGCTGTTATTCGGATCATCGTAACCCGATCACATCAAGCTATGACTCCATAGAGCTTACTCTAGATGATTCGGGAACTATCTCAGTATAAATACGATTAGTATAAATGCGAAGCTCGCTCCTTCAAAACTCGCTCCTATTCCCCAATTATTCTATCGACACTCCGTAACAACATGACATCGACGCCCCATTCGATCAATACCTCCCAGCTATCTGCCTTCGAATTAGTGCAGCGACAACATGATTTTCAACAAGCCGTGCAAAAGGGCGTGCAGCAGGTTATCGAGCACGGTATAAAGGGTGGGAAGCTGCAACTGGTGAAACCACCACACGATGGAGGGCAATATGTTCCAAGGTATGCTCTCCGGTTTTCATTCATGGATTGAGCCTTCTCTAACAAACTATTTCTTTTCTTTAGAATGGATTTAATTGACGATCCTGCTTTACCCGACTTGAAAGCTGTATTTGAGCTTCCTGGCATTAAAGCAAGCAACATCGCTTTAAACATTCGAGAAGGTCATTTGATCGTGACAGGAGAACGTCGTTCCCCGTATCCCAGCATCTCTGGTACGCCTCTTCCTAGCAATCCTAATTCAATAGCTGACGTGCGTGCCATCGTTAAAATGGATGCAGATTCGCTAGAGAACGCTGTAAAGAGGCCAGTACACGAGCTAAGCTTCGGCAGTTTTCGTAGAGTTATCAGGATGCCCCTGGGCTTGAAGGTATGTATTGAATAATTCTCATGCACCCCCTACATTTCCATTTCTATTCCGCTCTCGGCTCAGTACAGGACCTTTACTGACTCACTTCTTTCCTTACAGGAGTCAGACATCACAGCCGGTTTACAGGAGGGCATGCTCACAGTGTCGTGGCCACGGTCACCTGTCAATGCTTCCGCTTCCGACGCATCCAGAAGCGAGCCCAAGAGCGGAACTGTGACTCCTCCCTCTTCGTTTGCTGCGCCTCCCACGTCGCAGTAGACTTAAGGTGCATTAGGGGTGCTCTCAACTGCTGCTCGTACTTCGCGCGCCTATCTTCGCGTTTAGAAGCAGGCCTCTAGACGGAACTACTACTTCCCTTTGCGCATCTTTGACGATTATCGAGATTCAAAACCCATATCCATCTACAGCATCTTTATTATATAGCTGCCGCTTACGGGTTGAGGACAACGGACCTTGTCGATATGTATACCAGATTCCACATTATCGGATTTTATTTACGGTTGCCATAATTACAATAACCCTCTATGTACTTCATTGCATCCCCACTCTCGTGTATATATACATATACAGTATTCTGTAGCTATACATACCTGCCACCAGCGGTTATACATGTATTATTTTGCTTCGTTGCCATCAGTGCTGCTATACCTCGGTTGTGTTTTACAGGGGTTTCCCATTGCCGTCATGACTACTCAACTCGAGTCAGCTGTGTGTGAGTATCTATGAGACTCAGAACAACGACAACAAGGGCCTGTACGTCCATCATCAAGACTACAATTAGGGAGTGGGCGCGCACCCACAGAATTAACAAAATAATCCACTTTAACTCCGAAGTAGACGGGCGGGCGTCGGAACTTCATGACACGCACGACGGTACCGACAACACTTCCATGTACAATATAGCACACTAGACGATAAGTGGCAAACTGAAAGTAGAGATCCACGTCTTTGACATTCGGCACTGCCAGGCGTCCGCGTCAGTCCTTGACTTCCAGATAGTACGGTAATGCCGTGAAACATAAGCAGTGCTTCGGGGTATTGCTACCCGCTGGGCACCTGCGCATCCATCTATGGACGTAGCATAGATGCGGATCTAGGTGAGAATATGGATAGCCGTATCCACCGAGCCCGTGGACCGCCGCGTAAGGACCTGCTCAGAGAATTGCTTTCGGGTATACCATTACTCCAAGTAAGACGGGGTTCTCTCATGCAGCCGCGGAACTCTAAAAACGGGATCTTGAGGTAGCTCTAGAAGATAATGGGTAGCATTGTACTTAAGAGCAGAGCTGTAGACGGGTCTAAAAAGGTTAAAGTAGATTGCAATCAACAAAGCCGCTAAGATAAGAACTGAGGGAAGAAGAAGACAACCACATAGAAAGGAGATTCGAAAGATCAATTGAGATCCAAAGCTTTGCTGTTGAACGTTGAGTGTTGACAACAAGGCCCTTCAATACAGTGCGCCCGCAGCACCACGGAGTTCCGCGTTAGAAAAGCGCACTAAAATCCTATGAGCAAATCTCCGCGCTCATTCAGTGCCAGGACAGTAATCCCAGCCAAGGGTACAGCAACGAAGGCAACAAACAGTTCGACAAAGACTGTAACATGCGGGGCTATGTGGGCTTGTGGTCTGAGGAATATCAAATCGGTCAAATTCTGACATAACTAATTCTAAAATAAATACCACTCACGGAAATATGGCATTTGTTGGGTAATGGCGGTTCCGAGAGCGAGTTCAGGTAGAGCCTGAGTCACAATGTACCCTACGCATGCGCAGTTGATCGTCCAGGGTAATCTTGATATTGAGTCGTGTAAACAATGTGTACAAGGCCGCAGGTGATCAGAGACGATCGAACCATCGGCGGCAGAGGAACTGGGAAGCCCTATGTCAACTGGTGGTGCATTTTTGCTTGTAGCTGTAGGGTAGCTGGCTGTACACTGGAATAAGAAGTCCAATGGAATCTATTGCGGTCTTGAGTTTTTGATCGAAATCTAAAGGCTGTAGCTGCATTAACTACCTTCAAGGCAAATCCGAGAAGTCAAAAATGGCAGAATTGATGTAGTAAACCGCATAGCTATGTGAGATATATGGTTATAATAATATCACACCAAAGCCTGGGATCCACATACGAAATTGATTCTATCTCGCCATATCCTGGAATCACTATTGTGAAACAGATTTACTCAACAGCACCCAATGCTTCCTCGGGAGACCGTAATTCTCCCGTGAATCATAGAAGGATGACTAGCATCTGGTGGAGAGAACTCGGAGACCTGTTTCGTTCCAATAAATGCATATACCTGATGTCGACGGAGTAGAATAATGCTACGAGTTACTACAGAGGAATCAGCATCTTCGGGACTAGGTAGAAGTCATCTTTTACATACTTGTAAGGATGGAAATTAGAAGGTACCTGTATTTCCATTACTTAGTAATAAAGCGCTTGTAAAGAGCTGGCACTTAATCATACTGGGGCGCTGGAATGTAAGAGTAGACGCCCACGGCTGCTTATTGAACAAATTTATTGAGGATACATGGAATGTGAGGAGCCTGTTACAAGCATGAAACATATAACATTGATTATACGGATTAGTTCCGTTTGCCAAGAATAAAAGATGGGGCTATTCTCACCTTGAATAGCTTCTGAATAGACGAAGGCTGCATCATTAGATATCTTTGTAAACAAAATTGACTGATATTTTAGTATCAAAGACATTCTTGCAGTGAAATTATCTTGGTTTGGTAATGCCAAATGTTCAAATAAACCAACCTTAAAGTTCAAGTTAGTACTACTATCTAGTGAGTATTACCATTCGTGATCAAACCAATGAATAGTTCACGTACCTGATTATTTGTAGATGGGAGCAAGCTATCGAACGAGGCTATCGGGATTTATCGTTTCAATTTGGTATTTTGACCGCTAAGGTCTTGAGTCTTGAAAACATGAAGAAGCACAACTGGTGAAAATTTCGTGGACGACAACTTCGCCAGTGTTCAAAAGATGATTTGATTAGATGCCGTTGACAAATGTGGTCGAATTCAATAACAAACAACAATCGTAAATAACCCTTGTCAGCTACCGAAATTTTTAACGTTGATGTTCGTGCCATCGTCTATAGCTGAACAAAGTCAAGACACCACCTGTAGCTTCTAAAATTCTCTTCACTAAAGAACTTCATAGTCTCATAAATTATATGATCCATTCCAATATTTCCGACTCTTCAGTCCACAAAAATCCATTGGGTATAACCGGGGTATATTCTTTATATATTCTTGACAACTTCTCCAACTTCCGAGTTCCACCTACGAAAAACTCGATATTTACATATACAAAAAGATTTTTAAGCGGAGAAGCACCCGCAATACTTTGCCCACATCCCCTGTAAACGGCGTTCAAGTAAATTATGTGCCATAAACAATAATGCGTGGATGAATGACTTGCCTGGGCTTGGGCTTTTGCATCATCTAACTTTTGCTGGCCATAGTCTAGCTGGTTCTGCCCATTGTCCACCTCGTAATCTGTCGTTTTCTTCCCAGCTTCTTTAGCTGCGCTCCTGACATAATCTGTACCAGCCTTCTTAGCAATTTCTTGCATTTCAGAAGACTTCGAGGGCGCTGTTCAACAGGAGTTCCCCAGTTAGCGAGGATCGTAAAGTTCTGGAAGTTTTACCACGCACCCATTGGAGGTTTGGCTCCTGGCTGTGCCGCTGTTGACATTTTTGTCTTTTTCTTAGTGCTGAAAATGACAGTGGGATGTGGGGCTGAGGCCTGACAACGAGCGCAAGATAGCAGTTGATAGCTATCTTTCAAGTTCGACGTGGCTTTTGTAGTTTTTTATTGATGTGCGTCTATTTTATTTCCACGCTGCCATTAGAACTTGAATGTCCCTAACTGTCCCACATATTTGGTGCGCGTTCAAACGCCTCCGCGTACAACTCTGAAGTGAACGATAACCCGTCTTGAGTCCGATCCAACAGAAAACAGATTCTCCTGTGTATGTTATGTCAATCTTTATCATTTTACTGAGCGACGATCATGATTTACTCTTAATTATAGCATATCTATTTTTAAATTAAAATACTTTGTTCTGGCTACATGTGCAAGCTAATGCGTAGAATGTGAGCGATATATAGTACTGTGCCGAACTATGGAGTACCTGGCGAGCCATTTCTACCCTTTTCAGATCCCTTCCTATCTCATTCTTGCTTATTTTCAGGTCGTTCAGCCTGAGAAAGCATAGCCCTCATGATATCACTGTCTTTGTCTGAGAATCAAGGAAAGAAGAAGTGAACGATAGGAATAGCGTGGCGATTAGGAGGTACTGGATGACTTTACAGAACGTCTGAATCAGATTTCAGATTCAGATTTTCTTTTTAGAGTCAAAATGCCAAGGAGCTGACATCAGGTACGTTGATTGGTCATCATTTTCAACTCCGAACATTCAACAAGACCTCATTTCAAACCTCCATTTGGATGAGGCTTCCTACCCCTCTTTCCAGCTTCAAACAGCTTTCAAACAGTCTTCCAGATTGACATCAATATCTGTAAATATCTATATCACAATTGGTGTAGATTGTGTAGTATTTGACCTTATTTAACACATTGCACAGTTCACAATGCCAATGACCTCTTTTGCCTGTTATCTGTTGTTCAATCTTTGTGGTACACAGCTAAGACCATGTTTATCTTTTTGCCATGTCTAATGTAGCTATTAGACCATCTCCTTTGCTTTCTTTTCCTAAGGCTTCTCAGAATTCATTTGTGTTGCTGGTGATTGGAATCTTTCCTGGATCTCTTCCTCTTCTTGTGTAAGTAAATGCAATATGATCAGATCATCATCCACTGTGTATATGTAGGGCACACCAGGCACACATATCTTATCAATGATGCAATTTCTGCCTAATTTGGTGTTCTTACACTGAGTCCAGGCTTATTTCAAAATCTGAAAAATGTGTTATGGTTTGATAAAAACCCTGCTTCAGATTCCAAATGTGGTTTCTATTTTGTAATTGCTATGTTTTAGCCACAGACACTAGTCTGTCAACAGTATATCCTTTGTGTTAACATTTAGTTTGTATCTCCTAGTTATTGTCATATGTCTTTTTTATTGACCCACTTCTCCATTTTACTTAGTATGACTTAGTACTTCACAGTATTACTCTGGGTAGCTATATTTCTTAGTATTTAAATACCTTGATTGTACCATAATACTTTAGTTTATTAATTTTAATGTCATTACTACCACTGTGACTTCTCTGAACACCCTCAACTATTCCTGCTCCCTTTGTCAATATTATTTGTTCTCAACAGGATCTCCGGTCTCTGAAGATTTCTCTTGACCAATCTCTGGTCAGGAAGTTGAGTACTGCATGCCCTTACCTTTGAACTAACCTGCTGATCATTGCCTGTAAATTGGATTTCAGGAACAAAGGGGGCACAGCACATAAGCTGAAGCTGTTGTCCACTTTCAACCCCTTTCTTTGTTGTAGCACTAGAACACACCTCCAGAGATATCTCTGGAGTCTCCAGTTATTTTCCCTGCCCCTACTGTGTTGCTATTTGGCCAGAAACTCTAGGTCATACCCAGAAACAAGTTCATGACACACAACACAATTATTCAGCAATTTGTGGCCAAGCTCTGGGGATTATTTTTAACATTGAATATGTATATGCAGTCTGTTCTTGTCATATCCCATTCCAGCCATCACTTGTTACCTATCATGTCACACTATAACTTGACATTCCAAGTCCTTGCAGCCAATGTCCTACCTTATTATTGTCTCATATATCATTGGACTCATACCTTGGCTGTATAGTCTCTCCTGTTCAGCCATGTTTGGGTCTTGACAGTTCTATTTAGTGAATGGATGACTTTCTATAATGATCTAGAAGTCCAGATTTTTTCCAGAGCTACTTTCTTTGAAATCTGAAGCAGGGTTTTCATCAAGCTATAACACATTTTTCAGATTTTGAAATAAGTCTAGACTCAGCATAAGAATATCAAATTAAGCAGGAATTGCATCATTGATAAGATATGTGTACTATTTTGTCCTATTTATACACAGTGGACAATGATCTGCTCACATTGCATTTGCTTGTACAAGAAGAGGAAGAAGACCTTAAGATTCCAATCACTGGCAACACAAATGAGTTCTGAGAGACCTTAGAGAAGGAGGCAAAGAAGAGGGTCTGATAGCTATATAAGACATGGAAAGAAAGATGAACTTGGTCTTAGCTGTGTACCATGAAGATTGAATGACAGAGAATGGGCAAAAAGAGGTAATTGACATTGCAAACTGGGCCCAATCATGTGGCACACTAAATGAGGTCAAATGCCACATAATATATGCTGATTGTGATATGGATGTTCACAGACATTGAATATTGGTCCAGAAAGTGGTTTAAAGACTGTTTGAAGCCAGAAGGGGGGTAGCAGGCCACATCCAGATGGGAGATTTGAAATGAGGTCTTGTTGCATGTTTGGAGTTTAAAATGCTGACCAATCAACATACCTGACATCAGCTCCTCAGCACTTTGACTCTGAAAAGAAAATCTGAATCTGTAACTCAATTCAGATGTTATGGAAAGTCATCCAATAAGAAGCTTGAATTTTGTGATTTAGTTGGCCTAATCAGGTTAACATTTAGCTAGTTTCAACTAGGGCTATACCATGTCCAGAAGGTAGCAATTTCCCAAAATTTTTCAGATAGTAGTGCTGCCTGTTCATCTCTGTGTCATGCATGGTTCAATACATAAAAGTCTACATAAGCATAAAACTATCTTGCATGAACTTCAATTTGACATCAGATTGCTCAATAGATCCAACATTTATGAATATACAGTGTTCTAGTGGTCCTTGACACACCATTACTCCTTGACAGTCTACCATATACACTTCATTTGCATTGGGATTTGGCACAATTATGTATATATGTTATATCTAGCTTGGATAAAAAGATAGGAATTTTTGGTGAGATTGTCACAATAATATTGACCATATTACATCAAAATGGCAAAAAAGCAAAAGTTTCTACTTTTGATATCTTCAATTGTATATTCTACAGTACACCTTCTCATAATACATGGGATTTGGGAGGTATAAAAGGTCTTCTGTCAGCCAAAATGCATGCTGATAATGCATAATTCTCATATTGTATCACAATTTGTGCAAAAACAACAATGTCAGGAGTATGACAGAGTGGGAATCACTCACTGCACACAACCTTACCAGTTCCTGATCCACATTATCCTTCCTTGCAAATCCTGCACTTTGATCACTGTTCTACACTTTTACTCCCACTCTTGTCACATAACATCACACAACCTTGCTGATCCACATTATCCTTTCTTGCAAATCCTGCACTTTGACCACTGTTCCTTCACTTTTACTTCTACTCTTGTCACATAACATATAAGAAGGCAATTAAAGAGTGACTAGAAGAGTGAGAAGTATGCAAGGAGCATAGTGCAGCTATTGAGGAGTGGAAACAGAGTGTGATTGAAACAACATGAATTCCATAACAAGGACCTACCACAGACCCAGAAGTGAGTATTGAAAGCAACTCTTGTCAAGGCTTGGGACAAGGGCAACAATGGGAGCAAAGACAACAACAATAGTGATGAGAATGAGTGAAATAACTATGTGGGATAGTTGAAATAACACATGTCACAGCTGTGTCAAGGAGTGAATTTCATGACAAAACACCTCATCACAATGTAACAAGAATTTAACCACATTGGATACCTCCAATTTTCATGAAAATTTACATACATAGTCTAGAGACAATACTTGATACAAATACCTACTTTAAATTGGATTTAAATGATCTTATTATTATATAATTTGCAAATTTCAATCACTTGTGTCAAGGATCACCAGAACACTGAACTAGTTATCAGGTTTTTGATGTACTGACAATCAATGAAGAGCTATTTTAAGAAGATAACTCCAAGCTTTAAAGTATTTTAATTAGTGGCTTTATGCATGAACTATACTCAGATATGCTTACACAAATTTAGCAGCAGGTGAATTCGGATAAGGGATACTCTGGACTCCGGTAGCTGATACTACTCTTTTGGAGAAACCTAGCCTGCATCGGCCCTGGTACCGATAATTAATTATTTCCGGGGTCAGGCACTATCTATACCCTATGGCCCATGGGCTGCCTTTCCACATGTATAGGAAGGGATGCTTAGGATGCCAACACTTCTAAGTTCTGAGGACATCTGATATCACATGGGGGTGAAATCCAGAGAACATCTCCCTCGAAATCCATGAAAAATGCACAGATATTAGGGCAATTATGACCAGATGACTTCAGAGGCCATGTCCGAATATGTACGAAATGCGTGATGGTTGCATATGTAGCCAGGACCAATACCGGACAGCGTTTAGTATGTACCGCAATCGCCGGACATATTGTCGTGATCGCCAGATACAGTCGATCGTGCGAAGCTTATCAACGCGAGAGCGTATTTTGGCCAATCGCGTTGAACACCGTTACGCTTTCGACAGTGCGCATCGTTCCGAAATCTGGATATGCATTGCGAGATTCCCATTCCATTGAACAGGCTCTCTGTTTCTTCTAGTAGGTCAGCTTGAGATTGCATCGAGCGTGTTGCGAATTGAGAAGATTGGTCACCACGCGACGACGATCAGCATTTGAAGGGCGCAATGTTTTCGAGAACAAATGCGCAGCAAGGGCAGATGGTTGACCACCCAGGTTCATGCTCCATTCGTGCCATTCCGACGGGCCGCTACGGAGCATCCCGCGGAAAATAACGATTAGCAATGTAGACGTAATATCCCTCGTGCAAAGAGAGTCATTCATGGCAGAGAAAGCCAGGAGTTATAAGCTGGAATACATGGTACACTCTCTATACATATATGGATGTAATTAAGGACGTTGATGCTTGAAATTAGAAATAGCAACCCTACAGTTGGTGAAAATCAGATAAGATAGGTATATGCGCCGAACCCCGGAACATTTCGAAATTCATCCAAATCGGGCTTCGGTTGCGATCGACACGTGCCACGTGGGGTTGTGCGCAACGCTAGTAATGTAAAGACGTAATAACAACAGAACGGGCTACTTTCAGGTTTATTCTCGTCTATAACTACCAGTCTACTTAAGCTCTCCACGATTACGGCGTCTTAGGCTCTTAGACAAAGCTTACCCAACTAGTTCATTTTTCTCTGTGGCGAGTACTTCAGAAATCCAGCTGAAGCTCAGCGCTGGCTTCTCTCGTGTCGACCTTGGGGCCGTGCGATTGTTCGCTCAATGTCTGGTCCTAATCCGTATCAGCGTTCACAGCGCGGCGAGTCTTCAAATCCGCTCAGCATACCTCCAGATGGCGAAGCCCAGAGCTCTTCGAGGTATGAAAATTTGGACTACAGGACTAGAGTGCCTACGAAGGCCACAAGGCGAATTCGGTGTGCATGTCTCTTACTTGACCTATAGCCTATTCGCTCAACAGTCCGAAAATTCACAGGGGTGAAATAGCATGCGCCGAGTGTCGTCGACTCAAAATCCGCTGTGACAAAAATATACCTTGCTCAACGTGTGTAAAACGAGGCTGCAGCGCTTTATGTCCTAATGGTAACGTTTCTAATTTTGTTCTTCCTGTGCTGTTTCATTTACGGCGCTAATATTAGGCACTATCCCACCGGGAGAGGGTAGTCGGTGAGTGAACATGATTTCACCTATGACTTATATTCTTTAGTTCCTTTGAAGCTTTGTTTTAGCCGCCACAGATCATCTCCACCAGAAGCTGACTCGGATGGAAGCCCGGATGCGTTCGCTGGAGGACGCGCTGGCGATCGTAAATGATGCTACTTCGGATCGACCTCATCCTTTGCTTGCTATTCCTTTTGACGATGAAGAGGAAGAGGAGCCAATTCTGAAGCCGGTGACAGAAGAGACATCCTCAGAAAATTCTGCACTCTCGGATGCTCTCGGAACAATATTGCTCGATAGGCAAGGATCTACTCGCTTCTTCGGGCCATCTGGAGGTTCTGAGGTAAGTTTTCTTTCCTTGCCCATAATTTACGCATGTAGAATAACTGGATTACCTGCAGGGATTACTATTGGTACGCATTAATCTATTCCTCTCTCGTGTGTGTACCAATTTTACGGTAGAAATCCGGCGAGTTACAAATGGCCTCGCCTTTAAGTGCGACACGACCTACTCTTCAGGAATTAGATCCTTCCTATCTTCCACCGGAGATCAATAACTGCTATCAATCGTTTCCTTTCACCCCGCAAGGCATAGCAGCGGTTCCTATACAAGCCACCATCGAATCATTTTTGCCTACTGTGGAAAGAGCAATAGCTCTTTGTGAAACGTTTTTAGAGCATTTGTCGTGGATGTTCTCCATTGTATCTCGCCACCAGCTTGTGAAAGAGCTTATACCTGCTATTTACAAGCAGATACAAGTTTCCTACGGGCCCCACGACCTCGCACTTCTACTAGTTGTTCTTGGGGTTGGTTCATTAGTTGACCTGAACTTACCGCCGTACAATCTTGAAGCTCAGCACTATTACCGACTTGCCAGGGCGGCTATTACCCTCCAGCCCGTGCTCGCAGAGCAATCTGTGGTGACAATCAAGGTAATTTCATTCATCCTCGCACATTCTCTTCGAGCGGAATCTTAAATGTATTTATTTGAAGGTTCTACATTTAATGAGTATTTACAATGGCATGAGTGGCAAGGAGAGCAATCTCGAGCAATGCTATGTTCTTTTGGACTTGGCAGGCCAAGTCGCTCTTAGGGTTCGTCTTCTATTCCGTTTCTAAAAATATATCTTAAACTTAAATTTATACCATTGCACTCAGACCGGATTTCGTGAGTGCCATAACTATAATAGGGGTCCGCGATACTTAAGTGCAATAGATATTGATCCCTCAATGTGGGGATTCGATGGGAGAGAAGCATACGATCGACGTGTCTATTTTTGGAACCTAATAGCGGGAGGCTTGTGGCAGGTACGGCATCTAAAAGGCGTTTTGTTCCGGGATAAAATTAAATGCTTCCGCTCATAGAGTCTGGTTACTGGAAGACCTCCAGTGCTTCTGACCACCTTTATCGACTGTCGTGTTCCTAGTGCTGAGGATGAAGGCTTGTTTCAACAGGGAGAAGTCCCTTTGGGATGTGCGTCGCCAGCTTATTAAGGCTTCTCACTTGCTCAATAGTTTTGATTCGCAGTCGGTATTTGGGGATTTAAGGCATCCGTAGAGTGCCTCGTACCTCTGACAAAAACGATGCTTTCAGCCAAGCCTCCAAGCTACAGTACCATTCTAGAACTTGATCGAAAAATTCGCACCCTTGTTAATCCTCAGTCCGGTAGTGCTTCTTCTCCTGATGTCGATGACCGAACTGCGATTTCTATGCGCGTGTTTGTGCGCTCACATTATCAGGAACTCAGTGAGTCATCATAACGTCTAAATTTATGATAGTTTAAATTTATGTTATATCAGTGCTCTTGTTCCTTCATAGAGCCTACTTCGCTCAGGCAATGACTGAAAACCTGGGTAATCCGCTTAGTAGTCCCTACAGTCAATCAGTCTTTGCTGCATACTCTAGCGCATGCGTAGTCTTGGACGATACGAAAGCTCAATATCTGAAGGAGCCCCTTCTCTGTGGCAGAGTCTGGATGATGTGGTCGTTCTCCTTTTCAGCTGCGGTGAGTTTTGGTAAAGAGTTTATGCACAACATTGTTGACAAGTATAATAGGTGGTCGTGGGTACCGTAGCCATTCGAGGGCTTCATCTTAATTTCAAGCCGCCGCCACTGCAGGAATTCGAAGCAATATGTAAAGTATTTCGCAGCGCTGCTGAGATTAACAGCCGCGCCGCACAGGCATGGGTGCGTATAGATTCTACCTTATAATACCTCTTCCATGATTAAATTATCTGAATAGCCAATACTGCAAAATATGCACCAAAAGGCCCTACTCTCTCGAGATATGTATTGCGGAGAGGGAAAGGTTATGTTTCCCGAAAATTCGGCTGACGATGGGCTCTCCTTATTCGGCGGGAAAACGAGAGTCATAAATCCTGATACACTCTCGATTTCTGAACCTCCATCATCTCATCGAGGCCCCGAGAAATCTTCGCTTCCGCAGATCCCTACTGTCGACAGCATCCTTACACAACCCTTACATAGATCTAGGACTCCCCCCGAGCCATCTTATCATCCAGAACAGAGTGGGCCATCTCAGGTGTTACCGCCGCTTGTGCTTCCTCGCATTCCAGAAATTCCCCGCATACCAGATCCACATCTGAATCCCATCTCTATTATCCCGTCACAAGATATCCCGCAGTCACTAAATGTCGGGAATCTTCCTGGTGGTTGGGACAGATTGTTTGGCGAAACTCTCCAACCAGGTTATCAGGGTATACAACCAAGCGCTGGCCCATCTCATGCGGGCGATGAGGTAACCACTTTAAATGATCGTTGGTCATCTTTCCTGCAGAATTATCGTGTCGGAGGCCCCGCATCGTAGCAGAGCAAACAATAGAGCCGTCGATGATTCGTTCGTTATTTAACTCTTCGACCTCTCTGCATAGTGGATGCGTTCTTTTATTCTTGGTATAGAACATTCTTCAAATTGTATCAGGCAGAGAAAATGAAATCAGTATTTCTAGTACTAGTAGATGCCGCCAATGTACGTATCATCTGCTGCTGTCCATTGTTATTCCAAGATACTCGTTATCGCTTTACATATTCCAGCTGGTTACGTTCGTTATCCGAGATGCTTTGTGTAGATATATTGTATCATATGGTTACGCGCGAAGTTTGAAGCATTTGTAGACTATACCTGCCATTGTAGTCAGCTCAAAATGAAGACATTAATCATATTCAGTGCAGAATGAGACTAACCACTGTTACACATTGCTTGTTGGGACCGTGTGGTTGCTCGCTGGGACTGTCATGCCTTGACTCGGTCCAGGTTGCGTTACAGGGGTAGCATTTGGATCCCGTGTTTTCTCCATATCCTTCTGTACCTCCTTATCAAAATTATCGTCATCGAAGGAGCCTCCACAACATGAGCCACAACATCCCGCGCTATTGTTTCTTCCACAGCATCCATTTGCGCCAGGCGTAACTAGTAAATATATTTCAGAAGGAAAAGAGGGTACGTAGGTTCGAAATGATCACTTGTGTTACACCAAACCCCCAATGACGTAGCCCCAGTTATGCCTATAGAAGATGACGAAAGTTAACTTTAATATACTGGCTTGAAAATGTCAGATTTGCGCACAGAATGCACCACAACAGGCTGCTAGACAGGATGCACACGCATCATCCGACATTAAAAACTACGCTTGATAGTGGTCCTTTGGAGATTTAGCTTCGATAGCGAGACAGTAAGGATAACGATGAAAAAACGCGCTCCAGGTTGGGGTCCGGTGATCAAAGTAGCTTGTTTCTTTAAGTATATTGTCTATTGCACTGCCTCCGGCACTCGCTTCTTGGCTATGCCATAT
Organism: Nidularia sp. FH-822889; assembly: GCA_036937115.1. Lineage (NCBI taxonomy): Eukaryota > Fungi > Basidiomycota > Agaricomycetes > Agaricales > Nidulariaceae > Nidularia > Nidularia sp. FH-822889. Next base: position 46,351 of record JASFDF010000141.1, read on the forward strand.
TGCAACCCTTAGGCAGGCTTTGCACTGTAAATAGCTCGTAGAACTCCTGATATGGATCATTGCATCGCTCCTCGAGCGTCTGAGTCCTCGATCGACCTCATGTGGTTTGCATGTGGAGCTGGCGATGCCAATCGAAACCTTCCCCTTGCGTACTCAAGCAGTATGAGAGATATACGACATGAAGGTTCGGTGGAATAACTTTCCAATACATAGGTTGAACGCTGAAGCACTTAGTACACAGAAGAATTTAACTTGTCCTATTAGCTGTACTAGAGCAATCGTGGCCCAGACTTACATCTGACAAGGATAGACCAGGGAGAGGAAGAGCTGACCGGTTGATAGAAGAGCTGACCGAGTGATGGTGCGCAGGGAACAAAAGGCCATCACGAAAATGTAACGTGCAAGATATTTCCAGAGAGAGTTGAAACTCTGCTAAAAGTGTGATATTACCGATAAGGCCTTGTTATATTATATAAGGCATTGAAAGTTGCTACCTATAATCTCAATATAGCCTTTATT
>JASFDF010000142.1:3727-30346 GCA_036937115.1 Nidularia sp. FH-822889
GAAATACGCGTCGAACATGACGAGATCACGCTGTTCATGGATCTGGTCGTAGTCGCGGTGATAGCAGCCTTCCAGGTTGGCTCGACTTCAGATCGGCGTGCGACATGACGTTGAGTCGGCGTTAGCGGACATCACCGCTCAACACAGGTACGCGTTGTGCCCTGCTCAGGCGCTTCTCTCATCCCCGTAACGTTCACTGGGCTCCAACTTTGTACTGTCTTCTAAAGGCACGCGTAAATTCGAATACTGTTCCCAGCTACAAAGGGGAGCAGCCTAGGCCATTGCATTCGCATCTCCGTTCCGGTGCCATCCCACGTGATCGTTATGCCTCGATAAGATGTGATCATCTCAACTCCAATTCTCCCAAGCCCTCTTAAACGATTACTAACTTCAGCTTGCCTCCACTCAGTCTCTGACCACCTCTTTCCCCGTAATGGAACAGACAGGCCTTCACCAAATCTCCTCTAACAAAGCCTTCGAGGGCGTCCTTGTCAAATATAAATTCAAGGTGCGTGCCCGGCATCCTAATTCACTCCTTCTCGGTTATGTCTCTTACTCAGGGACTCTGCCTATCTTCCTACTTCCAGTCCGCTGCACTCGGTGGTGTTGACGCCCAGTTCAATCTCTTCTTGCCTCCGAATGCCACTGATGGGACCAAAGTCCCCGTCCTCGTCTATCTCGCCGGCCTCACCTGTACAGAGGATAACGGGTATGTGTCCTCAAGTCTGTCCGTATTCCATCCGCGGTAATCTCACGTAGTCTGCTTCTACTAGCGCGCAGAAAGGCGCCTTTCTCGGTGTCGCATCTTCTCAGGGAATTGCCCTACTGTTCCCAGACACGTCGCCCCGTGGAGCAGGCATTCCCGGAGAAGACGACGATTGGGACTTTGGTACTGGCGCCGGGTTCTATCTGAATGCTACCAAACCAGAATTCGCAAACAACTATAACATGCTGACCCACGTCACACTAGAGCTACCTCAGATTATCGAGTCAGCCGGGCTTCCCATCGTGTGTCTCGCTTCCTCCAACTACTCGCCACCATCTTACAAAAATATGCTTAAAGGATTTCAAACGGCAGTCCATCTTTGGCCATAGTATGGGGGGACACGGTGCTCTGACACTCTATCTCGCTTCAAAGACCAAACAGTACAGATCAGCATCGGCCTTCGCTCCCATCTGCAATCCTTCTAAATGCCCTTGGGGAGAAAAAGCTTTCAATGGCTACCTGCAAGGAGGTGTCGAAGAGGGAAAGAAACAATATGATGCCACCGAATTGATCTCTGCCGCTAAAGAACCCGTTCATATTTTGATCGACTACGTTAGTCTTCTTCTTTGGAGAGTGCTTACTGGGTCTCACTCGAGTATGGCAGGGCACTGGAGATAATTTTTACAAGCAGGGTCAGCTGCTCCCCGAAAATTTCTTGAAAGCCGCTCGAGAAGTAGGATACGACGAGGTACAAGTCCGCGTAAGGAGCCACGAAGGATATGACCATAGCTACTACTTTGTGGGTCACAGCCGTTTTATAGTTTACTGGCATTCTCTTACCAGCCGCTGCAGATCTCCACTTTCGCCTCGGATCACATTCACTGTAAGCACTTGCTATTTCCACAGTTCACTTGATTCTAATAGATGACCCTTCAGTCCATGCAAATTTCTTGAAGGCTTAAGCAGCGAAACAGGAAAAATAAATGTATTATTATGGTCTATTGCCGTGTAGCTTTCCTGTCTGACTGTCTCAATGCGATGGAATTTGTATTATTTGAGCACATTGTTTGGCTGAAGGCTACTGCAGGAGATTAAACATTAGGAAACGGTAATCCGTCGTTTATACAGCGCCCTCAGATCGTCGATCTCACAGTCAATCCAATCACTCTCCAATGCCAAATGTACGGTAGTGCGAAGGCGGTAATCGTGAATGAGGAGGCCGTAGACAAGAGATTTCGCTGAGGAATCAGAATACCATTCGTTAAGTTAGTAAATGATCTTCCAGGTGCAAGGGGATATTTTAGGTCAGTTATATCTGAGAACTGACCATCTGGCTTATCGTGCCATGGATAATGTTGGAAATCTGGTTCATCGTGAACGATCCGTTGCTTGATCCTGGCATCTCGATTCATGTACTGTTGAGAGCAATAAGATAGCTGAGAGGCGTCATCCGCATCTGTGGATTGACTGAACCAGTCGGAGGACTCCTGTACGACCGGCTCATTGTCGAAAGGGTGATATCCACTTATAAATGACCGGGAAGCGCATATTAGTCCGGGAATAGCTCGAGGTGACGCCATAACACATAGAAAGGGAGAGGCCTACCAAAGCATAACATATAGAATCACCCCAGCACTCCAGCAATCTGCTGGCATTCTAAATAGATGCGCGTTAATAATAGTCAATGAAGCACTAGAAGAATCTGAAACGGAATACCCGACATATCCTAAGTGTTTGTTATCTAGAGCAAGAATGCCTTCAGGCGGAAGATAGGAGACTGTCCCGCAGACATTAAGGGTTTCTTGATAAGCATTTTGACGTGCAAGACCAAAGTCGGCGATGAGAATACGAGGATATGGTCCCGGAGAAAAGAGCAGGATATTCTCAGGCTATAATAAAGATATCAGATAATCATCGACATCACAGAAAAGATAGATGCCTTCAAGTCTAGTATAAGCTGTAGGTGAGCGTGTATTCGCGGATATGGTTTGTTATCACTGACCTCGGTGAGCTAGCATTTTATCGTGAAGATATTTTAACCCTTGCAATAGTTGGTACATGATATACTTGGCTTCGGCCTCACATAAGCCACTACCTTCTCCCGTTGGACCACTAATGTAAGTGAAGAGATCGCCACCAGTACAAAGCTGCAGGAAAATATGACTAAGGAGCGAGATGTTAATGGAGAATCTGGAAGAGGTATACAAATCATTGGCATACACGAAATTCTTGTTTTCTTCAGTGTCGTAAATCTCATTGATATTGGGCTGTATGCAAGTCGTTAAGATGATGATATTATCGTAAGGAAAGGCGTCCTGACGTGTTTCAAGGTCATGAGAATCCGAACCTCCTTCATGACTTGTTCTACTTCCTGTTCCCTCCTGGTTCGAATGCTCTTGCAGGCAACTTGCCGATGATTTGCGGGATCGAGGGCAAGATGTACAATTGCGAATGACCCTGTCCCCAAGCATTGGGACGTAACGACGTACCCACCGATATGCTGAAAACACGTATTCAATATTTCAGACAAAAGGCTAGGGCATATATGACATTAACCTTGTGTGTTGGTCGTGAGGGAGGTGTAGGATCAAAAATAGTTAGTTTTTCCTTCGGCTCTTTCCATAAGTGAACACAAGTAAATGCTTTAGAAGAAACAAGTGAATGAGGTGGATATACAAATGGAAGATGGATTGAACTGACAGAGCGAATTTGGTAGCTCGAGCACATCTCCATCCATCAGTATAATCGAAGCTTTTCGGATGCGTTGCCCATTGAAGGTAACACCGTTTCGCGATAAATCCTAAAGGGTTGATAGATAAACACGCAAGCAATAGTGAACCATAAAAAAGTCCTACTTGACAGGATACAATGACGCCTCCACTCGGGGAACGAACACTATAAGGTATAGTCAGAACGATACTGACTAGCGAACCCCAAGAAGAGGCTTACGCATATAGTTTACAGTGAAGACCGGAAACCAAAGGATCGTTGATAACATATGAGCTAGAAGCTGGTAAGTCAATTACACAGAACTATATGTAAGGTTCGTGGAAACCAAAGATCCGGATTTCTTCCGATGGTCGCTGGTCTGGTCAGACTTAGGATAATAGCTATATAGAGTGCTCAGTGAACACGGATAATAGAGCTTAGAGAAGACAGTACTCACCTTCTTTTCTACCTTCACGGTCCGTCACAAGCTTTGCGCAAATATCGGAAGTTCTGCAAAAAAACCCGCTCGAGGAAGAGACTTGAGTTTGAATGGAAGCGAGAGGGAGGCGAGTGTGGCTTGATCTACTCTGTGAAAGGTCAGAGACACGTCTTATGGAATGGGGCGCGCGCATATTCAAGCGAAGACGTCGCGTATCGATAGAGAAACAAGGCTGTAAGCTGGAGGCCTGAGGAAGCTATCAGCAGAGTAGCGTGCTGGCGGTTAAGTGCCAGCTGCATATATCAGACCGCGCACTAAATAGAGCCACATTGTGAGAATAACTCAACTGACTTGGACACCCTCAGATAACGACTAATAGTACACTATATGGTCGAACTACTATCTGCAACTAATAAAAATATACATGCTTTAATCCTTAGTCGTAGCCTTTACCGCTGCGCTGCTTTACCCTCTTCATCTTCTTGTGACGTTTATTGCCCGATCCTACGTTCTCCAAAAGAGCAGCAACCCTTGCTGTCCTATCCGATAGTGGCGTGCCATCGTTCGCGACTACGTGCTGATGAGGATAGAATGTCGGACGGGAGAACTCCTTTCCACTACGAGCAGTTCCTTGCATGAAAGGGCGCGCAGAAAGCGAAGTGTCGTTTTCAAAGAATTCGTGATCCAGATTTCGGGACTTGATTCCCTGGCCGAGTGCAGGCAGTATACTACCCGCATTGACAGGCAGAGGAAGATTTGAAGGCACGAAAGTATCTGAGTCCTTGCCCACCCGTGTTACAGGAGCACGTTTCTTTCCTGTTGCTCGTAATAACGCAATCTCGTATGTCCGATTATTAAACTCCGTCTCCGATATTCCTGGAGGTGGATGGCAGAAGAGCAGCTTGCCATTCACGTAATCCTTCAAGATATAACGCGCAGATCGGGCTTCATCAGGATTACCTTGACCCGAGCGCATGTAACCTCTACCGACTGAAGACGCAGTCAGCCAGATTAAGGTATGACCAACGTAATATTGCACGTACTGGCATATGCAATCAAGAAATTTTCCGCAGTTATCTCTCCGTTTCCGCCCTCTTCTACTCCGCGAGTTTTTATTGACAGGCCATATGTCGCTTCGAGTATTTCCTTAGGTATACGTTTGACTACGAGTGCTGTCGGACCCGTGTATTCTCTCATCTGGTCAATAGGTAGAACACCATCGCATACGAGATCCGCCTTCGTTGTGGCAAATTGAGGGAAGACAAGGCCTGGGCAATCGCATAACACAATCGAATCCGACAAATGGATAGTTTGGAAATGTTTCGTTTTTCCTGGAGTGGACGACACACTGACTTTCTTCTCGCCGAGAAGAGAATTGATTGTGCTGGATTTGCCGACATTGGGATACCCGACAAGTCCTACAACAAGCCGGGATGCAGTGTTACTAGAAGAGTCAGTGAACTCTGTAAAATGGCAATGTCAGTAGATTCCGGACATTATAAAATAATAAATACATTCCTGAAAGATCTGGGGCTACTCCCAAAAGTAACTCTTCGAGTTCAACGACTGACAAAACTTTTGCCCGAGGATCTTGCCCATCAGTGGTATCTTCTTCTGCAGAAAAATAGTGTTCTTCGTCTGACTCCTCTTCATCGGAAGACTCTTCGTTGTCATCGGAATCTGATGCATTCGGATGAACCTGACCGTCTGCATTTTCATCAGGAGTGTCTGGAACAGCTTCTTCACCCTTGTCGTCATGTTCATCGTTCTCGGAACCGTCCTCCATTTCAGCCTGTGCCGCGTCCCTTCTGGCCTGCTGTAAAGCTGCAGCATTTGCGGCAGAGTAGAATGCATATCGAACGCCTTGTTGATCAAAATAGTCTGCCCATTGACACCTTTTTTGACTTCAGATAAAAGTCCACAACGTTCAGGAAAAGATTTTACCGTTGTTTAGCAGTCAAAAGATCAGCCTTGTTAATCAAGAGCATACTCCGTCGTTTTCCTTTACCAGTTCCTGCTTCCCCCTCTGTGCCCTCTACATCGTGAACATAGGATTCCAAGTCCTCGCAACGGAAGCGCAATGGATTACGCGCATCGACAATCTGGACGACCAGGTGGGAACGCTCCAATACTCGCCAGAGCTGTCTCCAAACTTCAATATTTCGCTCAAATGGAGTCAAGAGAAAATTCTCCTGTTCTTGAAGCCTTTTAGCATCAGATCAGTACAAACCCCATGTCTAAAACCCGCACACGTACTCAGCCAGGCCTCTACGCCAACTTAGGAAAGCAGCTTTTTCTTGGAGATCCAGTTCAGAAGTTGTCATCGACTTTTTCCAGGGAGGTCTTCTTGGTACTTGAAGGCGTTTTCTGTTCTCATCGTGTCTCTTAAGAGTTTTCTTCTCTTCTTGTTCCGAGAGTAAGTATGGATTCTGTGAAGTACCTACAGATTGTTGGATAATCTTGACATTTCTTCGCTCTTAGACCACACACAAAGTAAACAGGGTGCAAAAGGAGTTGTAAATGAGAGGCTCTCACCTGCAGTAAACTCTGTGCCTGCAAGCTCTGCGGTATTGAGGAACTCATCGAGATCTCGTTCTTGAGTGACTGACTTCAGCCGCGAAGTGGAATCGGTGTCGACAGTGAACTGTGTGCGGAGTCGTTATAAATGAAGTACTCCATGCAATCCTCTCTGACCTACTAGGCCTGACTCCTGCATTCTGCGTGCATCCTTGGCCTTTCTATTTATTATAGCACGCCCTAAGCCACTTGGATTAAGGTCTCTTGTCTTTGGTGCCTGTTAAATGTATAAGTGTACCGTGACATCTCTGTGCTTTCGATGGTGAACCTCACCATGATGGCTTGAGTAAAGAGAGATTAGTGAAGGTATTCGACCGTGTCCCAATAGAGCTAAGTGCTAGATGTCAAGAGATATTTCCAAAAAGGAGGTATCCAGAGAACGATAGCGTTTGAACAAGGAAAGGTGTACAGTAATCGTTTTCGGCGAAAATCAGTTATCTAAGATCAAACGATCAAGCCAGATCTGGCCATCGGGATTTCATAAAACATGTGACCCACTCGATTATGTAGACTGGCAATGCCGCAGGCCAAATCCGTTTGTCACCATGACTTGGCACGAAACTTGGTGCGCAGAACGGTTGTCCCCTTTCTGAGAGCTACAGATACTTTTGCGTTATGATTTTGCAGAGAATAATGCTCGAAATTGTAAAGTATCCTTAATTAATGCAAGTGGTCACCAGACATGCATAACACAAGGAACTTAATATTGTGAGGAAAGAAAACTCAAACTCTTTTCAAAATTTATTCTGAGCTGCCTCTAAGAAGGAAACCCAAGATTTTATTTTATTTCAACAACCCTGTGAACTCTCCGTTCAACTGCTTGACTAACAGTACATATCACTGTCAGTCTCTCCATCGTTACTGACTTAAATAGGCATTACCGCTTGGTACTTACAAGCAATTATGGTGCATCTTCTATTCGCATTTACTGGTGAATCCGTTAGTTTATCCGAATAAATACTGCGAACGATATTTACACAACATCAAATTGAAGCTTGAAGCTTAGCCATTCTTGAGAGTATCAAGACTCAGACGAATAAGTTGGTTTTTCCGGATAAAAGCAGCGAATGATAAATGCACTACTGGATTCAAACATAATCATCTAGGTTCTTACGTGTAGAAGGATAAAGCGCTTATTCCAGAATTTGTCTTCTTTCTGGCTTCGATATGATCATGGAATGATTGCAGTTTCAACAGAATATGAAAACGCTTCAATGAAGGGCTCACGAAAAAAAAAGAAAAGGAAGTTAAGCTTATTAGTAGAAGTTGCGTAATCTCTCTGTTTTTCTGCTAAGTGCACCAAAGGGATAGTAGACAAATATGTAGTGTCCACTATTTAAAAGCATCTGTTAAACCAAGAACACTGAGATTAAGGAAGATTAGGTTGAACTGTGACGTTTTGGTTAATACATGAAAATGTGAAAGAGGCTCGCTTAGAACTCACCAGCCTGGGTCCAAAGGGGTTGGTCAGAGCCATTTGCATTCGGCACGACACCTAGAACATAGGTGGTATCGAATGCTCCTGCGCTCCAAACAGTAAATCCAACAATACTTGCAGAGTTAGCCTTTACAAATGCCAATTCTTGGTTTAAGCTGAAAAAAAAAAAGAATTTATCCCGCTGACTTCTAGCCGAAATCATTTGGTAAACTCACTCCGTAAAGCATGAGGACGTAGCTCCTCCTCCAGTTTCACTTAGTAAGGCCTGTCTGTTGCCATTGGACTTCAAAAAATTGACCAGTGTGGTAAGAACGTCGACATTATTCTGAGAATGAAGAGCTCCAGCAATTATATCAGAAAAGAGCCCGAGTACCGCACCGTTACACAGTCAGCATGCGTTCCGCTGTTGTCACTGTCAAGATACTTATGAACTAAAAATTCTGTTAGTAAATTGGAAGAGAAACAGATTAAATACATGCCATCAAATACGAGTTTGTTTGTTCCGCCAGCAGGATCAGTGACCTTAAGAAGATATGGTCCTGCCTCAGTGGGCAAAGCCTGGGCGCTCGACCATGAAGATCCTAAATATCAAAATCAACAGGACATTTTAATAACATTTTAAACCAATTACGCACCTGGAATGAGAATAGTCTGCGTGGTAGCACCGGCTGCTCGAATGGCATTCACTGCCGCCTGAACAGAGGTTGCCCATGTGGAGAGCGAAGGAATATCATGTGGTTCGTTCATAATACCAAACTATAATGCAATATTTAATGTGATATTCAGCCAAACATTAGTATGGAGAGTGATAAATCCCCTCACAATAATCTTAGAGTTGCTTTTGTACTTTGCAGCAAGTTGAGACCATAAGCTTGCATATTGGGCATCAGTTGGGCCACCCTGGCTGATTATTTGTCCGTTCCAGCGAGCGTAGTTGTGCTAAGGATATGTTTAGTCTCGAGGCACAAAAAAAATGCATTGAAAGTCTTACCAGATCAAGGATAACGTATGGGTTGCTTCCCGAATTGAGCGCAGTTTGAACAGTATTGTCGTACCGAGCAAAGAAAGTCGGATCAATAGTCCCACCCACAGTTGGTGTCATTAACTGCCATGCTGGATTCAATTGCCTTAATGATCACTGCTAGGTCATTTTTTCAGAGATTCCAACTTACCGAAAGCTACAAAAAAATTCCATTAACAATCACAGTTTTCTCTTAAAAAGCAAAGAGACGAACGAATGCGGAAAATATTGACACCCTGGGAGGCGAAATGGGAGAACTGAGAAGCAGGAGGATCAACCCCTTTCCCAGTAAAAGAGCCATTAGTAGCCTGACAACAGTTAATTCAAATGGCATATAAATGGCAAGATTAGAACGGACGACGCTGAAGTCATAGCCAGCCATATTAACACCTCCCACGAATGGGAGTCCACTTGCACTGGGAAGAGATGTGGTTGATGATCCTGAAGTAGACGTTGGAGAAGACACAGTGCTAGTAGCCGTTCCAGGCAGACATTGGGAGTAATCTAAATGGCACAAATATTAGTCCAACAATACGGCGAACTTAGGTTATCACTCACAGTCGTTTGATTTGGTGCAGACAGATCCAGAAGCACAAGTTGTTCCACCACCTAAAATAAAAGGTACGATTCATTGGCAAGACGCTAGATTTTAACACCAAGACACGCACTCCAGCCTATGCCACCGCATTGGGCATATATCTTGCGTGGAGAGTTGAATATTATATGTAAACTGCAATGATACTGAATGACATACTGGCTGCTGAGCAACGACACAGGACGCTGCTACGAGGACACCAAGGATGTAGAATTTCATCGTTCGTGACTTGTTTTGTAGAGTATACTTCACGCATGCCTGGCTTTATAGGGCTTCGAAACGGACAATCCGCGGAATATATGACATGGATAGTTGCTTGATGAACATGGATAAATATACACTGGGTTTCTTCGTCGCAACCTCGTTGTTAACACCGAACATTAGCCTACTCTCCACTTTCGCCGAGAGAAGAGTTATAATTACTTGACACGGAACTAGAGACTCGTTGACGATGATGACTTCGGATATTTTAACAGCAGCTGCCTCATGATCAAGTTTCTCTACTTGCATATGGATCCAGTCGGATAAAGCATTAGACGAAGTGAGCATGGGGGAAATGAGGAAAATGCAAATTTAAATTGAAATACAAGATGAGTGAAGGAATAAACATTTGAACGAGCACCCTGGCCCACCGGAATTTGATCAGAGGCTCGATCAAAATAAATTTCCTTTTCTGGATTGCACATAGCTCTACGTAGTATGTAGTAGCATGAACGGTGCGCCATCTCGCTACAAACTACTCTTTCCAGTAAACTCCATGCCCATCCCCTCAGTGGCTTCTCTGTACAGGACCTATTTACGCCAGATCCGACAGCTACCCCATCTTTATCTTCGGTGGGCATTACCTGCGTATCTTCTTCTTGTGATTGACCGACGAATCAGCCAGTTTTTCCGAATAAAGGCAGCAGATGACATCCGTGCAGCGTTGTATTCAAAGCAAGGTCGTCTGAGGGATAGGAAGATAAAACGCTTATCCAAGGTATTGTCTATTACTTTCCTCGCTATGGCTAGGCATTGACCACATTCTCAAAAGGATGTGCGTAGACTTGAAGCTGCGAACAAGGGAAGTGTAGACGCGTTCACCAGTTTGCTGGATGTCGCGTACGGTAGAAAGGGGAAATTACGATGGGAGATAATGAAGGTTTGTCCGTTGTCATGCATATTCCTTTTCGCGCTATATTTATTGCACCGTGTTATCGTATTATGGCGTTAGCCTCTCTTATCCGACCCCAATGCCCCAGTTCCCCCGCGAATTATCCCTCAAACGGAGAAGTCACGTCCCCCTGTCTATTCCCCAGAGCTGAAAACGCTTCTTACAAGCCCATATTCTCGGACCACCAAACCACTTTCTGCTAAGGCTCTCGAATGGCCAACTACTCTTCCAACTCGTGCAGATCCTGCCTCTGAAGAAGCCCGTCTTCTGGGACCGTTCAGCAAGAGACGTGAAGTTAACATTCGTTGGCGTTATTTTGTGGAAGAATGGAAGAAAGTGAAACCTCCTTTGCAGGTAGTTATACTGGAAACCATAGACGGACAATCTATGAAGGCGGCCTCAGGCGAAACTCTTAAGCACATCGGGATCCGAGGAGTGGGGCTGCAAGGCTCGGCGGTATTTGAAAATGTCGAAGCCATTGTTGGTCCATCGCGGCTATCACCAACACCCACCCGCAAAGAGCGACAAGGCATGCGCAATGCGGAGGTTTCGCTCATGACGGGGAAACCAGTACACCCTTCTCGCTGGGTTCGGCGACGGTACCAAGGCCTTCTGACCCGTTTACCTGTCCTCCAGTATTCCCGCTTTGTCAATAGCAAAACTGGGCGCGATTCTAGTAGTTATTCGGTAGGCTTAACGCAGATAGCGCTTGGAGCTTCAGATCCTCATAGTCCCTTTCGCCTTTCTGAAATGGACTCTGACAACCTGGCGTGGTACGGAATCAATAACATGCAAGATGGTAGAAGCAGTCCCGGAGCCAGGTCGCGTAAAGTACATCAGGCCAGATGAAAAATATAAATATCTATCTACGAGTCGTTGTGGTCCATTGACAACCCATGCAAATCTATAACATACATGCTATAGTTTCTATCGCTGCTCGCTTTCACACTTCCGGTATCACTTTCGCTGGGATTGACGCCACATTGCAGATTGAGCATCGTCTGGTATTCCTCGAAACTAAACATTTGCTTCTCTCGTATACCATCAAGCATTTCCTTGAGTTCAGTCGCAAGATTAGAATGCAGTGTTAGGAAATACTGTGAGATGTGCTTACCTGAGGTGAAAGAAAGAAAAGTGAGAAGTATTTCTTGGCACGTTCAAATTCAGTATGATGTTGATCATTGGTGAGAGTCTTGATATTTTGCTGAAGTGCTAGCATGTTGCGCATAATCTTCTTGATGCCAAAAGTATTTGGAAGGCGCAAATGGCGAGCACTCGATATAATAATCTGCTCCATAAGATGGCCCAGGCCTGAAAAGACATATCTGTACTATTATAAGTATCGTCATCAACAGATGACTAGTCGAGAAATGCTTACTGTCGCTCTCTCCGCGGTAAACTTGTGGATACGAACTCATCATATTCTACAAGCTCTGCATTGAGCTCAATAATCTGAGCATCCGGTTCTGCTGCCTCATATGATGGTGCACTGGTTCCCTGAGAATGAACATTAACAATTAATCCATAAGTTTACTTGATGAACCTACATATCGCATAGCAGATTCCAAGTGGAAGATTGTGCGGCATCGCAGATCAATTCGGATGGTGTCTAGTATGAGACCGGAAAGCTGTTCATATGTTTTGAAGAGAGCTTGAAACCGTCTATTGAGCTTGTGTCAGTTATCAATGGCATGCGTTCGAATGCGTCTTCTACTTACAAGGCCATTTCTTTTGAAAGAGGAAGTTGCAGCTCATCAGAAGAATCCACTGGCATTGACGGCAACTGAGGTGTATATGGAGTCATTCCAGAAGGCAGTCCAAAGTTTCCAGCAGTAGCCGGTGATAACATATCTTCGGGCCTGGCTTTGAGCGCATTTAGTTCCGTAGCAAACCAGGCCTAAACTATTTTAGCGCGGATTTTTCCCCCGAAGTCACAGCAAAACCATACCACACTGCGATAGAGACTAGCTAAAGCCGCAAGGTTTCGTACAGATGGAACAAGATCTTCCTTAGAAATCGACTTCCGGCCAAGAAGCTCCATCTCGATGTGAGTCTCCTGGCGACACAGCTGGTGCTGCTTTGCGAGGTCGGATTCCTAAGCAGCACAAATAAATCGAGTGCATATGGAAAAATATAGTGCAGTCAGGCGTACAGGAGTAGTCAACAGCTCAGACAAGCAAGCATTCAGTTCTGATCTCTGCGCCCATCGTGCTGCAAGGGCAACTTTAGGATCATTTTCCGATTCCAGAGGTATGGTTGTAAGTGATTGGAATCGATCGCTGCAACGCTGATAGAATTGTATAACGACCCCCAGAATTAATCTGGTATAATTTTCTCGGTGGAATGGGCTGGTACGTAGCATCGCAGACAGCGAATTAATTAATGCCATTAATTGGGTGCTTGCCTACAAGCGACCTTGCCATCAGAAAAATATATATTGAAAGACCATGAAGGCAACAAGGCCCACCTTTACCAATGGTTCTGACGACAATCGAAGAGAAAGAGGGTCAGGCTGAAAAGCCTCGGATCCTATTAACAAAATTAACCTTGAACTCAAAGAGCATGGGGAAAATATACCTGATACTGCTTGATGAAACAGCTCCAGCACCTTCTCCTCTAGCTGCGGTAAATAGACTTTTAACACAAACTCGTCCAGAACCGCGCTTGATGCCCTCGCTGACTCCATACCCGACGGTAAAATTTCAGCAACACGTCCCAAGAAGCTCAGTGTTGGTTGGAAGAGCACTGTGACATGGAATGCGTCCGGATGAATGAGAAGACGATGGTGTTGGTCAGTTCCTAGTATGTGGTCGTCTGTGATAGTTGTCAATGCAGTAGTCTGGATAGCGTCCCCTGAGGAAGTTGGCACAAGCCCAGGCATTGTGTCCTTGAGCACTCGCGTCAGCCCATCTTCATGTGGTCTGAGAGCTTTGTTGGTTATTTTAAGGTCTGTATCGGCGAATCGGAAAACCACCTATAGCCGATCATCTAATTATAAGCGTAAGTGAGTATGTAGATAAACACACTTTGAATTTATCCCGAGTAAATTTTCCTTCTCGGAGGATCTCGTTAATAGATGAAATTGGATTTCGACCGGTCACAGATCCTTGTTGCTCATCGGTCAGGTAATCTTGAATAAGGTTACGAACCTGATAGAAAGCTTCAGTGGTGCATGGTTGGTTTATGGTCAGTACCAACCTCTGCCTGCACAGGATTCCAGGTTTCTGCCAGAGGGAACAAAATCCCTGGTTTCGTGCAGGATGAATCCTTAAAGTCTCGTCTCTATGTAGACTTATCGTTAATCTCGTAAAAAGGAAACCATGAAGCCTAACTCACTGATCCTATACGATTTGCGACTTCAGATACGACCCGGAGTCCCTGGGCAACAGCTTCCAGTTTGGAATACAGAGTCCAGAACAAATCTTTGAGAATTTCGTGATCGAGGCGCTTGGAAGAAGACTCCAACGCGGATAATCGCAGAGTTGAAGCTTTCAGGAGATTGCTTTTTGATATAGGACCGGAGGGCATAGTAGTCCCATCTGGCGCAGAAGAAAATACATATACTCCTTCGGATCTGCCAAGACCTCCATTTAGGGCAAACATAGTCCTTCTCTTCCCAAATTCTGCGCGTTCCTCGACCTCATCAAGAGTTATCTCCACTAAATTGAATATCTCCCCTGGTAATCGTTGTGCCACATTATCAAGAGCAGTACCAAGCTGTCCCAATACTGCCAGTGACTCAAGAAGAGTCTCCATGTAGGCGAATGAGTCAGCTTCTGGGTTTGACAACATCGCCGAGGGCGCAAATGTCGGTGCTAAGGTCGTGAGGGCAGGATTTGTGCCACGGTCATTGCTACTGAATGCAGGCTGGTTTGGATCATGTGGAGGGTCATTAGGCCGTAGAGCGAGATTATTAAGGAAGCGCGTCAGACGCGTTTGTCGGAAAGCCGGAGAAGTGGGAGAGGATGCTCCATCAACATCACTCATGGAGTCCGGTTCATCTTCGAACTCGGATGTTGGCACTGATGATAAATAATTAAAATTGCGCATATTTTACCGCCAGTCATTCAATGAAATCACTTACAAGTTTGCTGGTTGGGAACGTAGGCCGTCCATCTAGACTCGCACCAAAATGATTTCAGATACAAATGGCTTTGTAATTCGTCGATTAGAATTTCTCGAAGAGCCTATTTCCACTTTAAGTTTCTTGTAAGGGTACATAAGACTGCAGCCTACCGTTTCCTGGCCGTTAAGATAGTTCCGGAGATCAGCCACGGCTCCGATTTCAAGCATATCAGGTTTATTGATGATTTTCAAACTCCTAACAAGTAAAATGGCGGCTTGCAGCAGACGTTTTTCGGACATAAGGG
Source organism: Nidularia sp. FH-822889 (assembly GCA_036937115.1). Taxonomy (NCBI): domain Eukaryota; kingdom Fungi; phylum Basidiomycota; class Agaricomycetes; order Agaricales; family Nidulariaceae; genus Nidularia; species Nidularia sp. FH-822889. The sequence continues at coordinate 18,736 of JASFDF010000142.1, forward strand.
TTTCCAACAGATCAGGAACCGACTTCAAATGCTCGCTACGTAACAATTAAGTTCAACAGCAATGAAGGCATCGAAGAGGCATACATTTGATCCAAAAGCTTGATCATTTCTTCGAGAGTCTGACCTCTTCCCCAAAGCTGAACAAGATCGGCGCGTTTACTGCCTAGTGCCTCCTTGGATTCGATAAGAGACGTTCGGGCGCTTGATATCTGCGTTTGCGTAGATTCAAGATGATTTAGTAGGGAAGCATGATGAGGCAGTGAAGCAGCGAAGGCTTGATAATGCTCTGAAGCAAAACACTGTAAATTTATCTAACTAGTTATGTGCATTTCAACTTACTGTCAACGGAACCTTGAAGTGCTTTTGCAAGCATGTTCTTTGTCCTTCGGAAGGACTCCATGTCTTTCCCGAGTGAAGATTCATCCAGAAGCTGAAGAGCCAAGTCCACCGTATTGAACTCAACACGGATTGCTTAGTTTCAGTACGACAGAAAATCACGCAAACGCTCACGTCTGGGTCGATCACGAACTCCCATCCGTCTTTCACTTGGTCAAGAACAGCTGTGATAATACGAGGGTCAGTATTGTGCTACATACAGGCATCCAATGTAAAACTTGTTTGCTGTAATCACAACGTACCATCAATGTTACCAGCTCTTGCATTGCCCTTGACTCGTATGCCCGGGGCTTTCTCTCTTATTCGTTTCTGTCTCTGCTTCTCCGCCTCGAGTTCATTTTCTCTCTCGCGTTGGTACTCCAGATCCTCCTCATCGAGAGTCATTTTACGCCTCCTAGTCCCGGCTGACTGAAATGCAGATAGCGCAGACGCAAGGGAAGTTGGAGTAGTTTCTGTGCCGTCATCGGAATTAACACTCTGGAGACGCTGCAGTTTTGGCTTGCCATTTTCAGGGGCAGGCGAGTTCGCTGGAGAATTAAACTGGCCTCTAGATGGTGCACCAATATCGGAGCGCGCAGTGTTCATACTATCTCTGGATGGATCCTGAGACGACATGGATGCCCGTTCAGAGTATTCGGATGCACGGGCTCTGCGTTCAGAACGCTGTGGACGAGAAGGACCGATAGGCGCAGTGTTTGGCGGGGCATATATAGGAGACCCTGACGTGAAAGAAGAATTACCGGGCGTGGTTGGGCGTGATGGTGGGCGCGATATTTGCAACGGTCTGATGGAGGAGGTGCCTGGAGCAGACGAGGGTTGATTGGCGTATGTATTTCCATTGGAAAGAGAGGGAGACCGGCGACGAGTGGGGAAGGGAGGTGCCCTGGACATCGTGGGCGAGAAGTCTTTGTGCTCACTGTAGTCGGCGTCGTGCCCCCGTTGTTACTGTTACGGTCGATGTCGTCGCGCGCGGCACTGCATCAGAAATGCAATACAATAGTTAATTGCCTTTTCCGGTAATAGCAGTTAAATTCAAATTGTCTTCATGCCTTCTCTTTCATGGCACCTTCTCAGTCTGCCTTGCCTCCCTTTCTCCAACCACATCCCGGAGATGCTCCTATTGCTTCTTGTAGCGACGCAGTGTTTGAACACGACCATCCTCTAGGCCCTGCTCATGCATTATGGTGGCCAGCAAAGGGGGCAACTGAGCCCGAGACCGTGTTGCTCTTCATCCCTGGTGCGTATTGATATTATAGCAACTTCGAATCATAGGAGAGCCTTACATCCACTTAGGAAACCCTGGGTTATTACAGTTCTACGAGCCTTTTCTCACCGCTATTTATGAGAAAGATGTGACCGGAAAACTGGCCATCTTCGGGCACGCTCATATTGCGCATACGGCTGGCATTCCATGGAAAGACCGAAAGCTTTCCGAATCCAGCTACAGTCTCATCTCCCAGGTGCAGGGTGCCATAGAGGCCTTTGACTCTATTAAATCAACTTACGGCGAAGGTACTAAAGTTGTCGTCATTGGTCATAGCGTGGGCGCGTGGATTTCATTACAGGTGAAGTAACAGTTTTTATCTGCAGTGAAATAAAACTCACCGCATTGCTCAGGTTCTAAAAGCGAGACCCAGCCAGGTGTCTGCGGAATTCCTGCTATTTCCTACAATATCTCACATCGGCGACACACCAAACGGTAGAAGATTATCCGTGAGTCCTTCGAAAATAACTGCATTTGACGTAGAGTGTCGACACCTACACTAAATGGCCAGCGCTTTTTCTCTCCTTTTGCGAGATACATCTTATCCTCAGCATCATGCTTATTGAGACTACTTCCTGTTGCGGTTCTTTGTTCCATCTTTCGCGACTGGCCTCTTCCGCAAGTTCTTGTTCTCCAGACTCTGCTGCATTCAACGAGCAGCATCGAGGCAGCGTTGACAATGGCACACGATGAAATGGTTACAATCCGGGATCTGGACATGGCCCTTCTGACGGAGCATAAGCATCGACTCTGGTTTTACTACGCGGAGACGGATGATTGGGTCGGGGAACAGAAGGATAAACTATTATCCTCTTTCCATCCGGACCACGAATCCCTCAGTATTGTTCAAGGGAAGCAGGACATTCCACATGCATTTTGCATTAGTGAGTTTGTCATCGCATTATTGAAGAAAGCATTAATAATGGTTACTGGAAGATCACGGAGAACACCTGGCAGCACAGTGTCACGAATGGTTACTTAGTATTTAGTAGTAATACTTCTTAAGCGGTAGATGAGCGTAGTTGAGAATAGAACGCGATGCGTCATGCACAAGGACGCGTCCATGCGCGTTCTCTAAATTGGTCACGGTTGTGTAAGTTTCCCACAGTAAAATAGAGTGCCACCTACAAACGTAAAGTTACAATTACTGGTATAACGAACGCGCCTCCAAGGCAACTCCAGGGTTGCTCTTCTCTTTTAACAATGTCAGATTCGGACCCTCCTTCAGACCCGGCGCTACTCTTCATGCCGAAGAAGAAGTCACCTGTGGCTGGAAAGGCCACTAATTCTGGTCTATCTCAACGCACGTTCTTCATCGCTCCTCCTGTGCTTCCTCCTGCTCAGAAGAAGCAGTACAAGCCTATGTCTGGTCTTGCTCTTAAATCGAAAGCGGAGATACCTGTAAATGAAGTAATTGGCGAGTACCGTGAAGGCGGGATCCTATACTACTTTGCTCGCTATGATGGAGGTATTGCAAATAAAGTCCGTGGCTCATTTCTTTTTCGCGCTTTACAATGTTCTGACGCGTTATTGCTTAGTATCCAGCACAAAGTTTCGTGAAAAAGCATGCGGATCTTGTAGAAGTATATCGTAAGTCTATTCCTCGCTAATCTATCCTTATATCACGTCTCAGCGTCGAATCCTAGAACACAAGAGGGACCAAAGACTATTAAAACCATTCAACCCAAGTGCTACTTACGTCCATCCGTTGTCACGCATTAAAACGAGGGTCAAGGCCAGCAGTAATCGCGCCACGGATGATATTTCCTCTGCGCGCAGCGTCAAGTCAGACCAGGGGGAGGTTATTCCTGACTCTGAGGAAGAGTTACACGATAACCGTACAACAACAAAGGATGAAGAAGAGGAGTTCAAAGAGGGCAACGACGACGAAGAGGAAGATGATGATGATGATGACGAAGAAGAAGACGATAATCAGGATGAGTATAGCGAAGATGCAAGTTCAGTCCAGCGTCGCCGAAGCCATCGAACAAGGATAACAAAATCCCAAGCACTTCCATTTAGCCCCAAGAAGACTCGCTCGCAGAAAGTCATAGCTATTCGCGACTCTGACAGTGAGACTAGCTACGACAGCACCCCGAATCTTCCCGTTGGTACTCGAAGGTCAACCCGCAACAAGACTGTGACCAAAGTAAAGCTCGATACTGATTACTCGGATGACTCCGCTGAAGAAGACGAGGGCGACAGCGATTCTTATGGAGGGTCACGTAGGCGTAAATCTGCTTTTGAGGCAACGAAGAAAAAGAAAATCCCTAAAGCATCCATTCCTTCGTATGGCCATATCCATGGCGTTTCCGAGCTTGATGGCGATCCATATCCAGACGATGCGGTGAACATTCCCTTACGAGAGCACCGTAAAATTTGTGAAAAATGTCATGAAGCCCCTGCGCATAAATTGGTTGCCGCACTTGCGGCGAAGAAGTCGAAAGGAAGACCGAAGAAGCGAAAGCGAAGTACGGACGACGAATTTGAAGAGTCCGATAGCGAAGAGGCTCTCAAAAGGAAGGGTGGTTGGGTGCGATGGTATGTTTGCAATATTCAGGAAGCCAACAAAGCGTTGATAGCAATAACCTACAGCCTCAAATGCCCAGTCGCTGCTCATTGGCGCTGTCTAGCGGCGACACAACGAGACGAGATTATGAAAGCTGCGAGGGCGAAGGATCGAGAAGAATGGGATGCTAACCACCAAGATGATGAAGTTTCGGCCAACAAAGGACCACCCAGACGTACAGAGTTGGACGCTCACCAGATTACCGATTTCATTTGCGGTATGTTAATCTTTCAGCTTAGATTCTAGGCGATTTATAATTATTTTCGCGCGTAGGTGCTTGTATAAAAGGAGGGATATGCATGGGATGCATGGATATTGCTCTAGAGCCTGGCCCTTCTCATGCTACAGGGAAATTTTCAACTGGAACTAACTCGGAAGATGTGGAAATGATAACCAATACTCCACCACTTCCTGACCATGAGGATGAAGACGCTCACCAACTTTTATTTCGATGTTTCACCTGTAAACGGCTCGCCCATTATGCTCATTTACCTATACCCTCAACTCTCACAGAAGGCGCAACTCTCGGAGAAATTGCCAGATATTACCAACACGATAAAAGCTGGCTATGCGCAGATTGTTCGTCCTACCGCTATGCTCTTGACAAGATCATCGCATGGCGTCCTTATCCTCCTAATGCGATAGAAGTGCCCCGACTATCTAATGAACCTCCGCACTACAAGGACACACTTCCACGTGAATATCTTGTCAAATGGGTCGACAGGAGCTACAAACGTACGCAGTGGGTGCCGCACATGTGGCTCGTCTCCACCAGTGCACAGAAGTTAAAGCATTTCCTCGCTGGAGGACCGAAACTTCAATTACTGGAAGAACCTGTTGAAGAGGATAAGGCTTTAGAAAACGAGAAAGCATCGGATACCTTTGAACTTGGTGCCATATCCAGGAGTACCTCAGTAAAACCTGGAGACGAGCCGTCTGTTCCGAAATTGCCCACTAGCGCTATGCCAGATGCGGAACGTCACATACCTCCTGCATGGAAAACCGTTGATCGTGTTTTAGATGTGGTACTCTGGTATCCGAAGGACAAAAGGTCAGGGAAGAAGGATAAGCAGAAGAAAAGGATTGTTGCTAGTGACAGCGAGTCATTCGATGAGAAGCTCGAAGAAGAGCGCACATTCGTGCGTGAATACGGAGAACCACCAAGTCCTGCTCTTGCCGGAACCCTTGCCGAATGGGAAGATGAAGTGAAGCGAAAGTTAACTGTCGACGACATTGATCGTGTTGCCTGGGCTTTTATCAAGTGGGATGACCTCGGTTATGACGAAGGTAGGTTGCGCGTGACCCTCTCGGACACTCGTTAATTTGATTTCAAAGCTACTTGGGATGCGCCTCCCCTTCAGGATGAATTTGGATATGATGCATTCAAGACCGCTTTCAAACGCCTTGTTGAATCGCAAGAGGTTTATGTTCCAAAGCTAAGCCAAGCACATGCCAATAAATTCGATAATCGAGTTCAAGACGGGTATCGGAAACATGTGCTCGAAGATGCTGCAGATCTCCAGCTTGGTCAAGACCCAAAGCTTAAGCTTATGCCATTCCAGGTATTTGCCGAAAATTTCATTTTATTTGCTATTTTTTAAACTGCTTCAAGGTTGATGGATTTAATTGGCTCTGCAATAATTGGTGGAAACATCAGCATTGTATTCTTGCCGACGAAATGGGTTTGGTACGCCTCAAAGAACGTTATAAAAAATGCAAACTCACTACACAGCTTTACAGGGCAAAACGGTGCAAATCGTAACATTCCTGGGCAACATTGCCGATAAATGGAAGGCTTTCCCTGCTTTAGTCGTCGTTCCTAATTCTACTATTACAAACTGGGTGAGAGAATTCGAGCGCTGGGCGCCGAAACTCAGAGTTGTTCCATATTATGGAGAGAAGAGGGCTCGGGATATAATTCAGAAGTACGAGTTATTTCATCGAAAATCCCGTCCAAGTGATACAACGGCAAAGTTCCATGTGCTCGTTACCACTTATGAGACGCTTACGAAAGGTGCTGAATTTTCGATCTTCAAAAATCAACCACGATGGGAGGCAAGTCTAGTCTGTCCTCTTGTTCGCCCGTCCAGAAGTACTAAACGTTCATATAAGGTCTTGATTGTTGATGAGGGGCAACGGTGTACATTTCTTCAATGATTTTGATGATTCATGTTCACTCATTCTGTGTTCAGTGAAAAGCGATAGAAGCCTTTTATTCAAGAAATTGAACGAGTTAAAGAGTATCCATCGCATCATCATGACAGGGGTGAGATGAAGTCGCCTTTGATACATAATATTGCAACTCATTAGATGGACAGACCCCGTTAAACAACAATATCAGAGAGTTATTTAACCTCATGAATTTCCTTGATCCAGAAGAATGGAAAGATCTGGAAGCTTTGGAGAAAGAACACCAGGAGTTGAACGAGGAGCTCGTTAAGCAGTTACACAACAGGTTACGCCCTTACTTCCTTCGTCGCATCAAAAGCGAGGTGCTACAATTACCTCCGAAGGTTCGTATATTCCATATTCATAACAATATTATAGATTATCAATAATATCCTAGAACGAAGTAATCGTCCCAGTTTCTATGGCGCCCTTGCAGAAGGAGGTCTATAGGTCAATTCTGAGTAAGGAATCTTTGTATACTCGTACGGTTTACAGGTGCTCACATTTCATTAGGTCATAACGCAGATCTTCTAAAGGGCTTGGTTAAGACATCCAAGACTACAGGACCAGCAACGAAAGGGAGAATAAATAATGTTCTAATGCAACTCAGGAAGTGGGTCGCCTCTAAAATTTCATTATCTTATCTCATATTTTTATTGAAGGTGTCTGCAACATCCTTATCTATTCGCCGAAGACATTGAGCCTACTGGATTGTCTGATCACGACTCCCATGAGAAGCTGATCGATGCAAGTGCCAAGTTGCGCCTTCTCAAAGTTCTTCTACCGAAGTTAAAAGAGAGGGGTCATCGTGTTCTTCTTTTCAGCCAGGTAGGAAGGCTTTGCGTTAGACTATGACATCAATGCTGACTTTGGATATAGTTTGTTATCGCCTTAAATGTAATCGAAGACTTTCTTCAAGGTGAAGGTCATAAGTTTTTGCGCCTGGTGAGCCTCATTGCATTGCATTAGTTTGAAGTTCAAACCCATGATGACCTCTTTCAGGACGGCAACACAAAGGGCACTGTGCGCCAGAAGGGCATGGATGAATTTAATCGTCCCGGCTCCGACGTCTTTATATATCTTCTCACCACTCGTGCTGGGGTATGTCTTTTTTCTGGTTTGCGATGAATATGTGTTCTTATCCTCGTCATTTCTGTAGGGTGTTGGTATCAATCTTTTTGTATGTGGTACTTTTGGAAATAGAAAACATGGTACTGATCATTGAATAGAGTGCTGACACGGTTATAATATTCGATCCCGATTTCAATCCTCATCAGGTTTGATCTTTTTTACATCACCTGGTTTGCACTCACTCACTACGGTTGCATTCGCAGGACTTACAAGTAAGTCGCAAAAGAAGATTTTACAAATTGTCTTGCTAAGACTAGGCTTCAAGGCGATAGCTCGCGCCTATAGGTTTGGGCAACAGAAGACTTGCCTCGTCTTCAAACTGATGGTTAAAGACTCCGCCGAAGGTAATTGCTTCTCGATATTACCTGATTCGCTCCTATTCACTCTTAAGTAGAACGTATCATGCAAATTGGAAAGAAAAAGCTGGTTCTAGATCACCTTATTGTACAGAAAATGGACGACGACGAAGAGACGGGAGGAGAGAATGTACAATCTATTCTTACCTACGGTGCCCAGACACTCTTCGAAGGGGATCAAACGTCCAAAGATATAACCTGTGAGATCGAGCTTGTTATTTTGCTTCTTGTTAATGTTGACTTGTGCTAGATTCGGATCAGGATATAGACAAACTTATAGAGAAGACAGAAAAAGAAGGCGACCAAGAAGAAGTTCCAAAAGGAGGGGGGTTATCGTTTTCTTTTGCGAAAATCTGGGCGGCGGACAAAGATTCCTTGGAGGAGGTGGGAGACGACGATCAGGCGGACTCGTGGGCGCAGGCACTACAGCTGATCACAGCTGAACGTGAAAAGCAGCTAAGCCAAGAGGTAGCATTATCGGGTCGTGGAGCCCGTCGGAAAGCTGCTGACGTTGCCAAGGTTTGGGTATTGAACTTATCGTTGTTTTTCAAGGCTGATTTCGTTTGTAGACAAGACTGCATATTGAAAGCATCCCAGCGAAGGGCAAGGGAAAGAGCAGGTCCAAATCTACAGGCTCAGAAGGTTCAGCCTACCATGGGTCCGAAATAGAAAACGATAGCGACAGCGACAGCACAGATGCGCATGGCTCTGACAACGATTTCAAGATGGATTTAGACCGGAATTCCCGACCGAAGTGGACGCCCTCATCTCCTGGCTTGAATGGCCCACTTAGTGCCATTCAGAATATTCCTCAGCCTGAGATCGCTGACTGTGGCCTATGTGGCGGACGCCATGGTAGTGGCCTCGGGGAATGCCTCATGACGGATCGCTCAGAGAACCTGGCAGAGTTCAGGGAAATGCTCATTTTGCATGCCGATGATGAGCCCTGGGAAGATAGAGTAAGTTGTCACCTATGCTCACCTCGTTATTCATCATATCTGATATGGTGTCTAGTATGCGGCTGTCCGTGCCATAGACGAAATTCTCTTCCACCGAAACCATCACTACCTTATTGCCGGCCAGCCTCTGCATCCTCTGCCGACACCTTTACCCACCCCCAACGCACCGCCGGAGAAGGCTAAGACTGTAGACAGTTTAAACATCGCGTCAAGTTCCACGTTAGCACAGACAGGATCGAGTATTCCAATAACCGATCTCTCACAACATGCCTCTTCATACAAACAACCTGTCGCTGGATCGTCTAAGCGTCCCTCCTCTCCAGTCGCGGGCGAATCCTCCAAGAAGAAATTGAAGTTGGCAGCCTCATTAATATATTGTCCCGTTTGTGGGGGTGCTCCGCACCAGAGCATGGCCAAAGAGTGTCCTATTGTGCTGGAAGGACCGCCAAGGTACGTTATACCAAATTAATTCTTTGACAGCCGAATAATTTTTTCTCGATTCAGTGTTTCTGCAGCCATAGCAAGGCTGGATCAAGATCCCGCGAACGGTACTACGGTACAGATTTTATGGAAGATTCTTGCGAAACAAAAGAGACGCGAGGGGGAGGCGGCGGAGACGGCGGGTGTCATTGAGCCCAGCAGTTGATCATTCCTCTAATACTTAGATAAGCATAATGATTAGCAGTAAATTCTTTATAAGTATTCCCACTGATTATTCTATTGTACTATATCCTTCTTATATTGCTGTAGATATTATTTCGTTTTTTTTTTTGATGATTTTCATCATTGCGCAGGTGGTGGCGGTGCATCGTTCTTGACAATTGTTTTCAACAGGTGGTGATGATCGAGACACACCAAATTGATCCTGACGAACTTAAGCTTTACTCATGAACACGTCTGCTTCCCCGTTCTCGGCAGCTTCAAGTACTCAACATCTCAAGCGCGCACATCCGAGACCGAATGGAAAGGTCTTCAATGCCTTGGAGGCACCTCCGCTGCCTAAAATAGGCGGGGATCTCATTCTACAAGTGTTCACGCACAAGTCACTGCGGCGGCAGAGTACAGGCAACAATCCCGAAGATTACGGTGACAACGAACGATTAGAGGAACTTGGCAAGATTGCACTCGACGCTGTGGTGACGCATGTTCTGTTTCAAAGGCGCCCCCTACTGAGGGCTGCCGAGCTGATGGTGCGTACGCCAAGTGATACATGATGTGAGAGTCACTCTGACCGAAACGACAGATAGAAAGGCATGAGGTGCTTTCGGACGAGAACTTCGACGACTGGGTAAACTGCTACGGGCTGAGACGGAAATTACGATGTCATCCAGACTTGTTTCCGTCTCTTAATACGCCACCGGTGAGTGATGATGCTGAATAAAAGCTACGGCTGACCTGAAGTAGTAATTATCCAGGAAACACGATCTATTTTCTATGCTTACGTGGGGGGCGTATATGCTGAATCTGGGCCTGAAGTAGTCGGCGAATGGATTGGGAAGCTGCTGCAGAGTTATGGACCACCACAGCCTTCGGACCTCATGCCCCCATATCCTATTGAAACGCCGCCGCCCAAGAAGATCAAGAGCGAGCCCCCGAGCCAGCCGACGCCGATTTTCTTCGCGTCGCAGCCTCCTCCGTCACCGGTGGTGCGACAGCCTCCTCCGCACATACCAATGTCAAGCTTGCCGAATCCGCTCGCACCTGCACAACCAGGGCTGCCGTTCCTGCCTCTGTTCAACCAGACGGCGACGCAGCGGCGAGTGACGGTGGAGTATCCTGCGGAGTTCAGTGGACCATCCCATGCAGGGCGATGGACGGTTCAATGCGTTGGTGGGTGGCCTCCGGTAGTGTGCCCTTGTGGATGTATCTCACGTGATGGACTGGTTTTCAGTGAACGGAATACCGAAGGGAGTGGGGACGGGGAGCAGCAAGCAGGTAGCGAAAGAGGAGGCAGCGCGGCAGGCGTATTACGCGATGGGGTGGACCTAAGGATGGATGAAAGGGACATAGCAGATAGCGGTAGAGCAGGATGTTATGATACTATTTACATAGAAATGAGACTGTTTTCGGGGAGCAAGGCTTGGTCAGGGTTAGTCACCGACGTGACAAGTGCTGACAAATGCATGACTATCCGAAAAGCTGAGCTGCTGAAAAGCTAAGGCCGCTAACTCGATTCAACAGGTTTCTTCAATTACAGGCGCACAGATTCCTGCTAGTGGCTTCAAGCTCCTATTGCCCGTCCTGCCCGCCGCGAGACACGACGTCGGCGACCTCTCCTCGTCGTGCTAGGTGTTCTCCGCAATCATGGCCACTCATGCACCCGGCCCCGCCTCCTCCTTATCCAACATATCCCTCCCGTCCTTCTCCCATCCCCACCACATTGATCTCACCCTCGACGACGACGACACCCCGGCCCCTCAGTACCAACCATCCCGCTCCCCAAAGCGATCCCGCACAGAACAATCGCTCACCCCATCCCTCGCCGGCTCGTCCTTCGCCCCGTCTCACTTCCTCATCAACTCCTCACCCGGGCCCTCTGTAACCACCTCCATGTCTCCTTTCGTCACCCGCCATCCCAAGCCGCTGTCAGAGCTCCCCTTCTCCACCCCCGCCGGCTCTTTCTTGGGCTCGACCTCCTACCTCACCACCCCGCCGTCTAGTCAGGGAGCATATCGACCAGCATTTGCTGGCCCGTCCCCCTCGGCCTTCTATACTCCCCGTCAACCTCAGCCTTCTAGTTCTCAGCCCTCCAGGAGCCCTTCCTTTT
>JASFDF010000143.1:0-46514 GCA_036937115.1 Nidularia sp. FH-822889
GATACCAATTATTTTTCAGCTAAAGGTATATCTGTCTATATAAACCTAGACCCATTTTTCCTTGTTTTCCTGATGGACGATTGACGTTGCAAAGGGTCGGAAGTGGGGTGTTGAGACATATGTGCCGGGAAACAGAAAGGAGGTAAGTTCGCTAAAATATGCTAAGAGTCTCTTCCAGCGACAGAAAAATAAAGGAAAGGGGACATTTGTAGTCCCTGCACAGTACACGCGTTTTCGATGTCAAAGGGAAACCTTTAAAGTCGAAAGATAACAAATCTATCATTTTCATTGAGCTAATGTCGAATTCACGGCGTTAATATCGATTGCGAGAAAGCTTGCTTATGTTCAGGCAAGAGGCTGATTGATAGTACAATGAGAAAAGCTTACGCTTCGAGATAAAAACGTTATTTAACAACCACAGTATCGGCCAGTGCATTTACCTGGCAATAATGCGACGTACAATGCACGAGGGCATTATCCTCAAATCGGATATTGGAAGAGCTATTTAAACTAGTACTGAGGGCATAAAGGCATGAAGTGTGTCACAGATTAGTAAAAGGTTGAGCGACATGTTGGGTTACAATCTCGGAACTGTCACCTTTTCTAAACTTCTCTGGCTCCAACGCGCAACTTCATATCCTGCTAGAGTCCGAAGCTTCAATATATCGTATTAAAGAGTCCAGTTGGTGTTGGGCGCAATGTGCACGACCAGCTTGAGTCACGAGAGCAGTGGGTTCTTGGTGGGTTCGGATTCATAGTGAAGGCAGCATAGAAGAGTCAAAAAATAATTTTGAGATGATCTAGGCATGTACTTTTTTTTTCCAAGCAGATGTGGGAAAAATGCACTGACGCTGAATATGCCCCGATAACAGCTTAGAAAGCCGACAGACGAGAGAGAAGGGAGAGCACCAACTCGAAGAGAGCAACGCAAATCATGTTACGTAAGTCGGAGGTGCGTCTCGAGGACCCGTGTCGGCTAACAAAACTCCGAATATCATGATTCATCATTCCAGGGATCGGGACCCGGAACCAACATGTTGGCGACAGAATGAATAGACAACGTTGTCAGCGTCGACTGAGGCCTTTACCAGCTCTTCTGTCATCATTCTCTTGCGATGCCTCAACACTCATATCACTCAGAGCAGCTGGACCTGGTGGTCACAATAACATATACTGGGAAGAAAGCAGCCACCTGCTTCAGGTTCTTGTCTAAGCGGTCGGACGCTGCCCTTCAAGCAGACATCGCGATACTGGGAATTCCACCCTTTCCGCACAAGAGTCTTGAGCTCATCTCTCAGGGATGTATAAAGTTTTCATGGCAGAATATTCTTCGAAATAGTGTGAGCTGCAGACTCGTCTTTCTCCAAGTCTCCAAGTATTCATCACATCTTCGTCTAGCCATTGCATAAAACTCTATTAAAGAAGATTCGACCGGATGATACTAGAGATCTTGACGAAAAATTGACAGACTTATCGATGTATGTACGGATGCTTCCCATTAATGGATTTGATAATTTCACTGATATATTTGAACTGTCAGCGAACATCTGGAACTGGATGAATTGTAAGCCACTCACCACATTTATAGCATCGATATTTCAACGTTTAATATTCCATAGTGGCAAAGATGATGATGAAGATGATGAGAGTGATGATGAATCTGAATATGACAATCAGGACACCTACGAATACAACAGGAAGCGACCCAATCCCTATGACACAGATCGTTTTCCAGGCTATCGTGGAACTTCCAGTTATTCATATAGCCCACCCCATTCTGGAACTTACGGCTCGCTGCATTTTGGTGGCACCAGTCCGCCACTATCTGTAAGGTTGAGGGATCAAAATTCTATTCAGGACTCTCTATTTCCGCATAAGAAACAGAAAGTAGACCACCCCGGGACATTCTTACTTCAGGCACGTTTTACAAAGGAATTAGTGTCATATTCTTGCTCAATTTATCTATTTTTAACAGCCCACAACATCAGGTATCAATTCCGTTGCGGTTTCGCCTGCCGTTTCAACATCGGCATTATCCAAGGTAATTGCGATATTCAACGTAGATGTCTTTCTCTACTTAATGCTTCACTTCTTAAGTCCGCTCCTCCGGTTTCGAGCAAACCGGTGTTTCCTACTCCTATTGCTCCTCGGGCAATGCAAGAATTACCACGAAGAGTTAGTCGACTTCGCTTCCATCTCCTGTTATAACGAGCTGAACTGTATGTCACCTCTAGCGGGAGAATATTTCACTTCCATCTGCAAGTCCAGCTACTTCTCGCACTGTATCACATTCCCAGTTTGTACATGAGAATGCTCCGCACAAGGCGATTTCCCTACCGTCCTCGTCTACAGCTGTGAATATTGCTCATTGGGCCCAAGGTGGAGTCAGAACCGTTCAGCAAAAATCGAATTCTCCGCCATCTGCGTCTCCAGCTCCTCAATCCACGTTACCTTTCCAAAGTAGCCTCACAGGCATTTGGCTGAAGTCGAATTCTCCACCATCTGCATCTCCCGTTCAAGCCCTACCCTCGCAAACTGTACAAGTTGCTGCTCTCCACGGAAGGATTTCTCCGCCATCTGCGGCTACAACTACTACTCGAGCAGCTACTTCTCAGTCCACGCCACTCCCCCAAGCTATACAAATCAGCATTCCACGGAAGTCGACTTCTCTGTCTTCATCGAAACCTCCAGTTATTTCTCAGTCGCCATTACCCGTTCAAGGTGCAGCAAATCATTCTCGTTCTGAGCAAACTAGTCTGCCCTCTTCGGCGAATGCTGGCCATTCAGTCCGAGAGACACCTTCTGTCCATTCTGCTGCATTGCTCGTAGAAAATGCATCATCGACGCCTCCGAAGCCAGTTAACGCAGCACCGGCTATCAGTGAAAGTTCAAATCTCGAGGCGGTCTCCATGCAAATGCCAAGCCGACCAGTACGTAGTCTGCTTGATATTTTAGAAAGTCTTGGCGCTGAGAACTATTTCTTCAGTCGGATAAACTTCCGCACTCGACGACACCCATACTAAAGAGCCCGGAATATTGTGACGCAGCGGTATCTACATCGGAAGAACACCAGCCTTCGAGAGACATAAATATGGAGGAAGCGTCCGCATCTTCTATGTCCATCGTCCAATTGAAACTTCAGCCTCAGAAATCTTCTGCTCTAGCTTCTGCTTCAATTTCCTCTTTGGAGTCGAGTAACGAGTCTATGCTAATAGGTCTCCAAAGTGAGCTCGCAGGTGCGCGCGAGCAGTTAGTTGAAGCCCTAGCGAGAGAAGATGCTCTGAAATCTCAACTACTCGCCCTACAAGGCCAAATGGCGGAAGAGAGTCAGCTACGTATGGAAGCTGAAGACGCTCTTACAGACGTTGAGAGGGAATGTAAGGCGCCTTTCGTTGTGCCTGCACTTCTGGAAGCATTTGTGAGCATATCCAAGCTCACGACTCGGTCACAGGCCAAAGTCGGTGTGGACATGCTCATGGAAGCATGTTAAATTTAACGCGGAACCCGGAAGATCTTTTATATAATATTTGTATTTTTATTTGTACTGCTCATTTCTATGTTCTGTAGGGCGAAACTATTTGACTCGAGATTTGGGCCGGATGGAAATCTCTACAGTCTTTCGCTGAGTCCAATGGCATCGAAAAATATTGTACTGCGGAAAACTTACTGAATGGTTCGCTTACCTAGGAATCGTGTTTGAAGTACCCACAGCAACCCCATATTAGTACCATACCACTTCATAATGGTAATTTTGTTTCTCTCTCATGATTCCCGACGCGGCTGCAAGGGAGTATAAAACCGGCATTACTCGATGGACATACATCAAATTTCCCCGTATTAGCTGGCCTATATTAAAGTCTTTGACATATTCCTGGGCATTAGAGCAACCCAAACTGACCTAAGAGCAGATCGCAAGCTCGAGGAATGGCGATGCCTAACGGCCTGGTAGCTGGTTTCACGGTGTATCTACTGTTCGATCCTTGTATCTAGTATCTAGCTGACACCTCTCATTTCGAAGATTCCATTAGCGAAACATCTACATTCAACTGGAGCTCCTAACACACTATCCATATGGACCTTTTGTGCCATAAGTCATTTAGAAGTGTTCGCAAGAACTTCGGCATGAGAACTCTGAAATTTGCGAGTTCATCGCAGGAGGCCTGCGATCCGGTATGTGCGACAGTACTCATTTCCTTTCAACAGTAGTATATTATTCCTACAAATAAAGCATTAGTGTTATACTATGTTGAATGTGCTTCATCTATTGAGTGCTCAATGCTCAACATCCATGGTCCAGACATCGGTACGCGGGACATCCAAGAACTAAAAGCATCACATGCACTAATCGGGATCCTTCTTTGCATGCTGTACACCCACATAGACTTCCTGTACGTGCTACATATTAAAGTATCTCGAACTTAAAAACGTCCACCGCATTGAAGAGAGCTGTTTCCAGTACTTTATGACTATCAAGTCGTAATTAGATTACTATCTCAAGATGGACTCGTTAGTGTTATGTTGAAAGCTTGTAATAAGCACCAAGAGCGGATAAAATGGTGGATGTTGATATGGTAAACCCACCCATGATTGAGACTATTCAGTGACACTTCGGTCCTTGGAAGTTTATTTATTAGTCTGATATATTTGCACAGAGTACAGACCAACAGATACGTTCTGAAGCATAAAAGGCATGATTTAAGACCAGTCTAAATTCCATGATCCTGGCCCACATATTGTTGAATCCAAGCAACAATGTTGCTTACAATGATGTACATGGTATGGAATATCAACACTTTGCGATCACATTCAATAAAGCATGAATGACATGTTCCATAAATGCTGCTATAGTCGAGCGGCCAAACTCCTCTTAACCCGTACCTTTCAATAGATGCTCCGGACTATGGGTTTTGAGGACTGAATTTGGTGCAAATGACAAGTTGATGATCACTCAAAGCTATGGAATATGGGGGAGCATGGACTATGAGGAGTAGTCACTTAAGGGAGGTTTGGCTGTAGTATCTTTCACTATGACAAAAGAGATTCAGGCACTTACTTATATCCCTGTAGACTTTTAGGGCGGTCTTAAGGATCATCGCTTATTAGCAAAAAGCTCCGAAATCGACACATGGATATGAAGTTCTCTTCTGCAACACCAATGAGGAATGCGACTGTTAATTGTAATTCCACTTAATCATCTTCTCTTTACAGTGTGGATCAGTAGATTATAGGCGGTGACTGCAGATCTTCGAAGCAGTCTACAACTAAATTGACGAAAAGATACCAAAACGTGTCCACATGGGATGATAGATATATTGATCATTAAAGTATTCATATGAATATATTTTGTTGTTGTTTTGGACATATAATTGTATGAAAGACATACAAGCAAACAGCGAATATCAGAATCCCAACTCACATACAAAGCTACATATCTCGCAGAGACATCGAGCCTCTAATGTTGTTCACCGCGATACTCATGGTACGGTGTAACAACATCTGCTGTATCACAGACAATGACACTGGAAATACCTTTTCCTAAGGTTTCACCGCTCTCTCGGGATTGAACGAACTGCAGCTGCAGCTACTTATATTCCTGCACTTTCTCAGGGTGGTCTTGCCATCGTCAAAGCCCTCGCTCTCAACATTCACCGCATCTATTATTAAGATTCTAATACAGGATCTGTTACAGAGGTTGTTTATTCTGAAATCTTTGATGTGGACAAGTTGGTCAACATTGCCACAGTTATTCTGATGGCAGAAATTCTCCCCTGATCGCCTGTTGCTGCAACATACTGGGATCTTGGAAATAATGGGGTCTATACAGATTATTTTGTGGTGAGCCTTGAATTTTTGATGACTTTGTTCAGTGCTGAATATACTGTATGCATCGGGTTTATGTCTTTTTTGTTTCACGGACACACGTGCTTGGTGAATATTGGCTTAACGGCGGCAACGATGTAAGGGGTGGTTGATCTACATGTGGAAGCAGTTGCATCACCAACCGGGAATTCACGGTCGCAAATATCCTGACGCAATATGCGATACATAATGTGAATGACAACATTGCAGTGGGGTTAGTGTTTCTCAGCCCGATACACTGATGGAAGCCATCAAGAAGAATAATACTTGGACACTACTTCCTACGGTCTAATGCTATCTATTCTATTTTCGAGTGCCTATTATTCAAGGACATACAGGAGGATGATATACATACTATGTTGTGTATTTGCTGGGTACTATTGTGCATGGTATCTCTCATTGTTTGCTGTATACTCTATACTTTATGGATTTTCATGATCTAAAATTCCAGGGTTCCATAAGATGCGCCAATCATTGCTTCACTAGATCTTGTCAGATTGAGCTGGGTACAAATATAAATCAATTTTGATTTGACAGTAAGTATAAGAAAAATTTAGAATGCATAAATTAATGATACTGTCGGGCAGTAAACTATAATAAGAAACATGCCGAGAATGATCTGACCCTGAATCGAACAGGGAACTTCGAGTCTTCGAGCCTTCGATACGTTTAATTGAACGAAGTTTCTCTAGGCAACAAGAAGGTGCCGTGTCATACCGTGCCGTACCGCGCCTTCTATTTCTTTAATTTTATTATTTGCGTATGTTTTATTTTGAAGCTGCAGCGCACTATCCTGCCTTTTCAAAAGCTCTTCAGTGTTATATAACCTCTAATTTTTACAAGACATTATAAAAGAAGTTCGGTAACCGATATTCACACTATTTTTCCAGGATAACGTCTCAAATATTACCCTTTGATTTCATACACATAGTTTGGCAATTAGTGAATACTGGCCATCAGCATTATAGAAATTTAATTTCCGGGTCTTCACTGGTTTTCACTGGTTCATAGTTTCTGGAAACCTGGAAACCTGGAAACTTGGGAGGTTAAAGTCACTCATTGATACAGCTTTTATAACCTATATGTTTCTACTTCTCAGCTCTCCAGAATGTTTCCAAAAAATCGGACATAGGTTTTCAACTTGTTTCTAGGTTTCCAGGTTTTTGCTCAGTTTCCTTAGTTGCTCAAGTTGAGAATCCGGTGGAAACTGATTTACCAAATTACTGATGGCCTGGATCCAGAGACTCGCCATGCACTTCGAATTCATCTCCAGGCTATCGAAAAGCGTTGTAGTAAAGTTTTTATGGGACTATTTCATGAGTTCTGAGTGATATTCGTCCAAAGTGTGAGGCAAATTCAAACTATGTTTAGAATTCTGACGAGCTATTGGTTATTAAAAGATGATTAATTGTGATTTGCTTGCTATCACTCTTTCATCAGCCGTACTAAGTCAACAACATAAAATGGGAAGCATATAAGCTATCTCAATCACATCGCTCTCGCACTTCATCCTGAGTGCATAAAGAACCGGGTGAGCAACACGGGATTTCAGGACACACAACACACCATGTTATTCGAAGGGAGCCAAGATTGGGTCGATTCGTGCGCATGACGACCTGGTGAGAGCAGTGGCTGCATTCTGATATACCATACGCATAGTTCGCAACCAATCTAATGGAAAGAGGTGTCGTGTAGCGCAGGTATTAGGGTGGACGTCGACTTCATGTTATATATCTAATAAATTGTAGATGTGAACAAAGGAAAGTTGACATCTTTTGAGCCGTAAAGAAGGAAAGTAGAGCAGATAAACCAGTTTAATCGAGTGAACCTCTAAAACTACAAAGCTATTAGATTGTGTCCGAGTGAAGAAAGCCATTCCTTTACTTGAAACACACGCGGTCATATGCAGACAGACTTCTTTATCTGCCGTCACGCGTCAATAATAGAACAGTTTGAGTTCTTCGAATACAAAAGATGTGAAGCAGCTTCGATGACCTATGACCAAGCCGTAAAGACATAGATATCGAAGGTGACATCGCAATGGGTCATGGGACATCTGGAGTTCCCCTCCGGCCCGCAAGAACATCATAAATACTATCGAGCATCACACCTTCCGTGATGTAAAGCCATGAAAGCAACTCTCTTCCTCCTCCTGACTCTCGCCGCACTTGCACAAGCATTCATCAACCGCCTCGCTCTCGTCTCGCGGTACAACCCTACCCGCAATGCCTCCAGCACCAGCACGCCCATGCAAGTTGGCAATGGGAACTTTGCCTTCGGTGCGGACGTGACAGGCTTGCAGACCTTCCAACCTTTCGCGATCATGTCGTCGTGGGGGTGGAAGAACGACAGCCTCCCACCTGGGGTGACGGCGCAGGACGTGGAGAACTATAGGGGTGTAAGCTGGTATAACCACGGCCGATTAGTGGAGTATGACTTTGGTGGCGGGAATCCGATCGAGCAGTGGTTAATTTCGAATCCAAATCGCGTCAATTTGGGGAGGATCGGGCTGGTTTTCTTCTCGGAAGGAGGGCAGGTAATGAATGTGACAGAGGGAGACTTGAAGGGCACGAAGCAGGAGCTGGATTTATGGACGGGGACGATCACCAGCCAATTCGAATTCGGGGGCGAGCTGGTCGTAGTGAAGACCGCGAGCGCACAAGATTCCGATAACGTTGGTGTGTCTATCCAATCGTCGTTGCTAAATAGCGGGAAGCTCGGCGTCTTCCTCGATTTCCCGTGGAACGACGGGAGCGCCAAGTTCAGCGCGCCATTCGTGGGGAGCTGGAACGCGACTGCGAATCACACCACCACTTTGAACACGCGCAGGACTGGAGATGTGCAGGCAGAGATCGTGCATAATCTGGTTGCCGCAACTTTCTTCACCTCAGTAGGCGGCGACGCGTTTTCCATCTCCAGAGACTCCCCGAGCGTACATCGGTACACCCTGCGACCAGAAATAGCGAAAGAGTCAACTTTCTCGCTAACGGTGGCGTTTGGACAGGAGCATGAGACATCTATTCCAACACCGCAAGCCGTGTTCCAATCATCCGAGGAGGACTGGGAAGCGTACTGGACGAAGAGCGCCTTCGTCGATGTCGTGACGGGCTCAATGGACCCGAGGGCGGATGAGCTGCAGAGGAGAATCATTCTGTCGAGGTACTTGATGAGGGTAAATGAAGCCGGCGATACGCCCCCGCAAGAGGTACGCATTGACTTGAACTTCTCCCAATTCGAGCTGAGGGACATTCGTAGTCTGGCTTGGTTAATAACGGATGGGTTCGTCGAATCCTCGCATTGTCTTGTGATTCGAATTGCTGATTTCGTTACTTCTTGACCAAGCTAGTACGGGTACGTCAGCTCCAATATCCATACTTCCGCCCCTCTACTCACCTCGCCTCCACCCAGAAAATTCCACATGGGTCAGCTCCCTCCCTAACCCAAACCACCTATCACATCCATGCACTAACTACCCCTCAGAGATGTATTTCTGGCACTGCGCCCACTGGGGCCTCTGGTCCAACTGGGATCTCCTGCACCGCTCCAGCACCATCTACACGCGCTTCCTCCCTTCCTCCCTCGCGCGCGCCCAAACGCAACAAGGCTGGCCCGCCGGCGCGCGCTGGCCCAAAATGACTGACCCGTCGGGGAGAAGCGCCCCGGGAGAGATCAACAACCTGCTCATCTGGCAACAGTCGCACCCGCTCGTGTTCGCGCAGTACGAGTACCGCTCCTTCCCCACTCGGGATACATTGGAAAAGTGGGAGCCGGTGGTAAAGGCGACGGCGGACTGGATGGCCGCGTCGTTTGCGTGGTGGAATGCCAGCTCAAGTGTATACGATGTCGGCCCGCCGATGTACGTAGTGAGCGAGGACACATCGCCTAATGTCACGCGTAATGCGGCGTTCGAGCTGGCGTATTGGCGCCTTGGGCTGGGGCTTGCAGAAGGGTGGATGGAGGCGCTGGGGGAGGAGGTCCCAGGGGTGTGGAAGGAGGTAAGGGAGGGCCTGGCAAAGCTGCCAGTGGATAATGGGACATATATGGTGTATGAGGGGATTGAGCCGGATTTTTGGACGGACCCGGCGTATACGAGCGACCACCCCGCGTTGGTGGGCTTGCATGGGTGGTTGCCGCCGACGGAGGGGTTGGATCTCGGCATCGCGAAGGCGACGGCGGAGAAGGTGTGGACACACTGGAACGTCACTGATTTCTGGGGGTAGGTGCTCCTTGTCACTGACGTACATAGTATTAACACTAGCCTCAGATGGGATTTCCCAATGCTCGCAATGTCCGCAGCAAGAAATGGCAACTCAAGCAAAGCCATCGACTGGCTGCTGGACCCTCTGTTCGCCTTCGATGACGTCGGGATGCCTATAGGTGGCACGCGCGTGCCGACGCCGTACTTCCCCGGGGCCGGTGCCTTGCTCTTCAGCATCGCGATGATGGCTGCTGGGTGGGATGGCAGCAGCACACATGCGCCTGGATTTCCAGCCCAGGGATGGAATGTGACCTTCGAAGGACTGAGCAGGTCCCTTTGACAGCGGTGGTGCCGGGATGAAATCCCGATTGTCTAGTCCATAGAGGATGCTTTCTAGAGTGAAGAAACGAAAATATAGCTCGATCTAGAGTTAGAATGTATAGTATATATGTATTTCGAGATTTAGCATTACCTGGAAAGGAAAACTAAGCAACTACGAAATGAAATCTTCTTCAGAAGCTTCATAAAGCTAAGCACTTCCAATAAGTGCCCTGCGCAGTCAGAATATGTAGCTCACAATTACGCATCTGCATCGGCAACAGCAGCGACACCTTATGTAGGGGACGGGTGCTTTGCCTTTGAAAGCAAGCGCGTGGAAACTCCTCCTGGATTTTCGCCTCGGAGGTGAACCCTGATCGCCGGGGTGTTATAGCGAATAGCATGAGAGCACGAAAAGGAAGCATCCATATAAGCGCTAGACATAAAGAAGGGAAAGTGGAATACAGCTTACGACGCATTGCATAGCTGGAAGAAGCCTCCGTACTTCTTATTGGGATCTTGAGCAGCTCGTGAGCGGATAATGACTGCTGGCGTTAGCTCTCTGATCTTGTCTATTGGGAGCTGATCCAAGATATCGAGAGCAAATGCTGGATATCGAGCGCCGACCTTGAGCACATAGAGCTGAAATCGGCTATAACAACACGTAGGAAAAGGCAGGTACGTACCAGATTGTACGAGAGAAACCCGCGGGGACTGCAATATTCTAGCCACTATCGAGCAAAACAACCCTGTCCTCTCTCGATGCCCAGGCTATAGCCGCCAACACATCCAAGTAAAGCAAAGCAGCTAAACGACTCGCCCTGTCATCAAAGGGGAGGGGAGGGAGGGGCAGAGGTTGGTCAAGTAGGCTGGTTAGATATCAGTCGCTTGGGCTATGTAGAGGATAATGGTGTGACCAGGAGAAGGCTGCCATTCCCCTTAAGATTACTCTAAAATGCGGAGCAGATCCACCACCCGACACATAAACAGCCTGCTCAGCGCGTAGGTATCGCGGTGCAGAAGGACTGACGTTCGTTCGTCTCTGCAGAACATCAACCTGCGTATGGTATAAGGAGGCTGCACAGTGGTAGGATCCGCGGGCGACTGCAAAGAGTAGATATCTGGCAATGAAACCGTGAGTTGCTAAGAGAGGTGAAGGATGGAGGAAGGCATACTCGATATTTATTACCCGTCCACCCCTCGCTCTTGGTATATGTACAATGCAATAATCTAAATCTAAGTAATATATGCCCTGTTTTATGCCGCGCGGAAATACACTGCCTCCTGCTCCTCCTTCCCCAGCCCGCCACGGCCGCGCCAATGGTGCACGTCCAGCGGTGGCGCGTCGCGCGCGAGTGGGGCGGGGGGCGTGCTGAGGATGCGCGCCAGGAGGGCAGGGACGGAGGAAGGAGTGAGGAGGCCCAGCCTAAGGGGTGGTCAGCGGGGTAGGAAGGGGAAAAGAGGGAGGGGGGGGGGACAGACCATTCGTTGTGTGGGTAGACGAGGAGGTTCGCTGCGAACCTAAAAGCGAAAGAGCATAAGCCACCACCGGAGAGGGAGAAACCAAAAGCCACGCACTGATGCCCGCCAACATGCCCCACCTCCCCGACCCGCACCCTCCCCTCCACGCCCGCCTTGCGCACCTCCTCCCTAAGCGCGCGGACCACCGCGCCGCCCATATCTCCACACCGGCAGTCCCTTGCCCCATGCGTGCACACGTACAGGTGCACCTCGTCGCCCGTCCCAGGGAGCACCGGGCCCGGCTGCGCGTGTTCCCTCAGCTGCGCCTCCACGGCATCCAGGTTCCCCAAGGACAACGAGGGGATCTCCAGCCGCCCGCGCGGGGAGAAGGCGGTTGCGGACACCACGGCGGGCTCGACGTACGGGCCCGCATCGTTTGCGGAGCGCGCGGGAGACGAGTCACCGAGCCAGACGAAGTTGACGATCCCGCCCCACTTTACGGCGCGTAGCTGCAGCGCGCGCTGGAGCGGGGTCGACAGGCGCGCGGGGTAGGACGACGGCGGGAGGGGCGTGTGGATGTATATCGCGTTGGTGTGCGGGGCGACGGAGGCGTAGAGGGGCTTTTTGTCCTTCTCTCTGCCGCCCTTTTCTCGTGAGAAGGGGAAGAATGTGGATAGTGCACGCTGAGGGGTTATGGTGCCGAGGTGAAAGGGGGCGAGCCGGGGCATTGTGAGTCTGACTGTCGCAGACATGGTGGTGAGTGCCCCGACTGGGTTACACCACGGCCGGACGATTGGCGATGGAGTTTTATCCCAAGGGTTGCCGGATGAACGCGCGGACGCGACTGCTACATGAAGTCACCAGAGTCCTTGCCGGTCCGCGACGTAATTCCGAAAAGATTTCCCACGCTGGGTTACGGTTGATCATCGGTGTGACCCAACGCGTACAATGTCCAACCGCGATCTCAGTCTGGTTACAACAGAAATCAGCCACCTTCTCTCCTACCTGTTTGGAGTGGCGCGGTCAAATAACATGCCAATGCCGAGGGCTCAGAACCCAAGATGTCCGTGCGCTGCATCGCACATTCCACAGCACCGTAGATACTCATCAACCTTGGTGCAAACACGTATGTACCCTGGGTGTGAACGACAACACTGATGCATCATGCGGCCGCCTGGATCTCTTCATATGTAGCTCTTCCGACTTCCCCATACCCAGGTACCAAAATTTCTCTCTCATCCGTTCAGATTCAACCAGCGTGCTGGCATCTTTCTCTCCTAAAGTGACCTGTGTTATGCAGGCTAAAATACTCATCCGGAGTCTATGTTGTCTTCCTTAAGTGGCTGCTCGCATCTTCGGTTGACATCCCAGAAACAGAACTCACAGCAGTTCTTGTTCATCAAGATAGAGAGGGTTTCCTTCACGTGTACGCGTTTTCTTGCACAACTTGGTGCGTCCACAGCTTCACCTTCAACGCTCTTTATGCCAATCTACACAGAAATCACATAAAGAGTTAGAACTACCGGAATCTTCGCTCTAGCTACGTCGTAAAAGCAAGTACTCTTCACTCCGGGATCTGCATGTCCGCAGGCCAATCCTAGAATGCCCCCACGGCTGTCCTATGGTTCATCCCTAAACCCTGTGGATTAAAGCCCACTTTGCATTCTGTCTCTGCAAGCAATGTCATGTGCTCCATCCACCTCTACGTCAACGCGTTCACTGCGATTTTTTGACAGTGTTCTGAAAGCTGTCTTCAGAGGCAGTAAGCTCCCGGGCCAGTGTAATCAGCAGGCCCGCTGTTCAGCGCAGCCAGCACCCCCCTTGTGTACGCTTTCGTGCAGAAGTGGATTCACACTCTTCCGCACACCGAGACACCGATCTGCGTCCCTCTGACTGCATAGCACGCTTGCACCCGGTCTTCCTTCTCCATTACCGAGTCTGGGCTCCCCGCGCTCAACATGCGAGCTCCATAATCCATTCGCACTCATATCTTCCTCATGGAGCTGCCAGCTGCTAACACCGGGTTCTTGATGCATACTGACGGCGCTCTCCCCCGACTGTCCTCCATCCGCCCAGCGCCACTCAATACGCCACTCTGCTAACATCACCGCGTCCCGGATCCTCGTTCTAGCCCCATCGCGCCCTGTTCTCCTCCTCGTGATAGGGATATACACGGGCAAAGGGAGGCGCATTACTTGTAGACTCACTCACGTCGTACATGGCTTTCTTCACGCAACACAGCGTCGTGGGCAGAGATGCGTGTTCCTTCGTTTACTTCTGTCTTCGGTGTGCATGGGGCGGCCAGGCGTGCACGTCAGTTCTAGTCCTCCGTTCTCTCTAAGGTTGAGGGAAATCGATTCCTTTACACGGGCCACAGGTGGGCATGCAATTGGGGTCCTGGACCCTGGATCTTCGACACTCGTTAGGGCATTCGGTATGCAGGCTACTTACTGTGGGCAGCACACGGGACGAGACATGGAGCGCCAGCTATGTCGCAGTCATAGCGTGCTGTCGGCCATTGCCGATGGCAATGACAAAATGCCCTTGGGTTGGGGAGTCTCGAACTCTGCAGATGCTATGACAAGTACAGCAAAACGCTGGACAGGGAGGCGCCTTCGTCATGTCTTACGATGGAAGCGATGCTGAAGTTATTCTCGTCATGATCCTGGCGAGTTTCGCATGGGTCCTTTGCTGTCGACCCATGTCACCACTAGTGTCGACTGCATTCCCGCTCGCGGGAGAAGCACCCAGTCCCCCAGTCATGTATTTGCTTTCGAGCCCCAGTATTCCTACCGTGCCTAGATATGCAGCGAAAACATGTTATCGCACTCTGTTGTGGTATGATGCATCATATCATCAAGCAGGTCAGGGCCAGTTGGTGGATTGTGAGACGCAAAATGACTTGTGTTCTGCACACCACCCCACAGCATCGTGTACCCGGCGCAGACGATTTGTCACTCTCTGCTCTGCGACCCAGGAGCCCTCTGCTGTTAAACTGGCAGCAGTGGTGTTTAGACTGCAGGTTCAGATTGTTTATTTTCGCGGATTCTCTGCCATCCATAGCATGGGCATGCTTGATTCCTTTTTGTCAGGTATTGTAGAGGCGATTGGCCCTTCTTTACCATGACCTTCCGAGTGTGCATACTTTCGGAAATAGGACCTACCGTATTAAGATACGGATAGGCTTATGCCTTTCCTCGAGTACGCGTGATGGCACCGAACTGCCCAAGCTCAAGGGTGCCCGTGTTTGTGCATTGTTTGGAGCCTACTGCATCGGCGCGTCGTACCTGTCTTGGATGAGATACAGCGAATAGGAAGGAGGCCATACCATCGAATTCTGGCATGACTGAGGATGGATAGGGTTGAACTCCGTGTTCCGCATTAGCGTTCGACGGCATTATCCTTTGCAATATTCGTCTTTGCTTAGTTGCGGCTGTCCCAGACGGTGGATGGGTACGGAAGCTGCTCCAATGATACAGCCGGATTCTTACACCTTTTTTCCTGGTGCTGCCAGCCCACGATACGCCTCCGTGTGAGACCTTAGGACGTCAATTTTTATGTCATTTGCCCAAGTGCGTGCGTATTATGTTTTGATTTTCATGGACCCGATCTAACCATAATCTCTAGATTCTGCTCGATGGCATTAAATGGAGATCGCCGACATTTACTTCTCTTGTTCGTGTCTGGTTTTTGCGTCCCTCTCCTTTGAATGGGCGAGGAAGATGCTATTCGGAACTCTCCACGACGACCTACACCAGCTATTCAACGTATTTCTTCCATCTATACTCTCGAAGAAGCTCCGGCGTGCTGCACTGTTAATCAAGGGTCCCGGTGTTCATGGATTCTCTGCACTGACCTGCGTTGGCATTCCCCATTCATTTTGGTCTATTATCTCCGCGATTGCTCCTTTTTTGCGTTGGGTTTTTTGGTTTATGCAGGCTTTTGAGGGTAGGAGTTATCGTTGGGTGATACCCATAGACTACTATTCGCCATTCAACATTGTGTCCGTGATAGCCATGGACTGCCCGAGATGGCCTTGAACTGCCCGTGATAGCCTTGGACTGCCCGAGATCAAGCAATTCCACGTTCTTGCATCGTCTGCAGTCCACTCTGCTGGAGCGTCGTACTCTTTTCGTGCGGTTTCGTACGGATCGCTCGTTACATCGAGCCTTTCGCATGTTCCGGCGCGCGGGTAGTATCTTTCGCCACAAGATGTACAGCGAATATGAGGGAAATTATACCGTCGTATTCCCGTGCGTGGCCGAGGATGGTCTGTATCGGACTCCGTGCTCCACAACGGCATTAATTGGTATTGTCTTGCACGACCTCAATCGTTCATAGCTGCGCGTATGCCCGACAGCCGTAAAGCACGGGAACAGCCTCGATGACAGGGTCAGATTCTCACACCTTTCTTCCTGAACCATTCGTCGTATCAGCCCAATGTATGCCTCCGCGTGAGACCTTAGGACATTATGGGCATGAATGCCATCGATTCCCGGAGGCCTGATGAACGTAGCCACCCTTCCCCGATGTCGTGGTGGACTTGTCCTGACAGGGAAGCAACGACGGTAACCAGTTGGAAAGCCATGCATTTAGCGGTTAATGGATTGGTATTTTCGAGGTCTTGCTCATACCGCCCGCAGTGACAGCTGAATATCAACTCTTCGGGGAGGAGTCAGCTCTGCGTCGGGCTTATTGAATTGGAATTATATTCTTGCAAACGGTGTGAATATCAAAGCGATGGCCCTGTGTTTGAACCTACTGGAGGCCACTTGACGAGGTGCGCATTTTCGTTCTTAGTTGTATTATTATTAGGCAATTACTAACTGTTGAATCGTAGATGGCACATAAGAAGCAGAAGATGGGAAGATGATGCCAGATGGGGATACTCATCCCTCAAGCGCCCTCGTTGATCAACATCCAGTTAACCACGTGCTATCCTGTGCCTTCTCTCTAAATCCGATGACTATGCGTACGGTCGAAATGAAAGACTGAAGCTCTACAGTCCAATAGACGTCTTTGACTATCGAACTCGGCCTGGTACGGAAAGCTGAATATAATCGCAAGATCTATACCCGAGCAGTGGCGGACCTATTCCAGGCTTTGTGTACAAAACATTTTGAACGATAGCAGAAGTTGAAAGCGGACTGGTCATCGTTCCCGATCGCCGGGGATGCTTGTCCTGAACTGACTAACACTGCTACTACGAACACCGATGCTTTCCTGTTACAATATTTCCAACGCTGACTACATCTTATCTCGGCGTTTACTGTTCCCCCGACCTCTGGCGTGGTTTTCCAGGTAGATTTGACGTATTTAACCACCGTACTCTCGATGGAAGAGCTCAATAAAATCTTCTCCCACTTTACAAAACTTCCTCTAACCTTCAAGTTCCATTCTGAATAACAACATGCCTTCCTGGTTGATCACTGGTGCTAGCAGGGGTATCGGCCTCGGCATCGTCGAAGAACTGGTATGTTCGCTGTTCACTGTCTTGTTTGAAGCCAGGCTCCTAATGTGCACCTTCCACAGCTTAAGGAGGAGAGCAATTTCGTTATCGCCACCGCTCGCAATCCTTCGAGTTCGAAGGATCTTACGGATCTCGCTGCCAAGTACCCTAAGAACCGCATTGCTTTGATCAAGCTCGACGTGACTAGCGACTCTAGCGTCTCAAAAGCTGTTAAGGAAGTGACCCCTCTGCTTCCCAATGGCCTCGACTATATCATCAGTAATGCGGGCGTTCACTTCCAAGCCATGACTTCCTTCTCAGAGATGTACGTCTTCATCAGTGGCAAAAGCTCGTTTTAGCAATAATGCCAACATCTTTCTAGCGATCTCAATCTCCTTGCTGAGGAGGTCGTTTTCAACACCGTCGTGCCCATCCGCGTCACCCGCTCCTTATTGCCCCTCGTTCTGAAGTCCGAGAAGAAGAAGATTATCATCATCTCCTCTGTTCTCGGTTCGATAGAACTCGGTGGTAAGATGGTTGGCCTCAGCAATGCTTACTCGATTAGCAAGGCCGCTCTGAACATGTATGTACACTCGTCTCTGAAAGACATTAATTGTTGACAACCTATGTGCACACGTTTAGGCTCGGTCGGAAGTGGGGTGGCGAACTCAGACCTTCAGGAGTTACTGTAGCTCTTATCCACCCTGGTTGGGTGAAGACTGAGATTGGCGATGCTATTGATGGGTGGATGACGAAGTATGCTCCGGAGGTTCCCCAGATCTCCCCGGCACAATCAGCAGAGGGTATCGTGAAGGTCTCTAAAGAAGCCCCTCTCGAGCAAACTGGCACTGCGTACTACAACGTCGATGGAACCAAGCTCCCCTGGTAGATGATAGAGGACATAACGCCCTCCTATTTGCCTTAGTGTAATGCATTTATGGTGTGTCATTATAGAACTGCAGTCGGTCTATCGTATCCAAGCAATCAAATCCATGAGAGAGAAAATGTAAAGGAAAGCATCAAAAAGAGCCTCTATGTCTTAACTATGCTGGAGTGTTCTGCCCGTATCCTCAGTATATCCTGCCTCTGCAGATTGGCTTCATCACACAGAGATCTGAATATGGAATCCTCTTTATCAAAGAGATTGAGGACTGTATCAAACTCAGCGATTTTGCCTTCGTCCATGACGATGACGCGGTCATAATATGCTGTTTATCCAGGTGAGAACATATGTGAGAGACTTTAAAGAAATTACTTGCCTATAGTGTTCAGCCTATGCGCTATGCACAGCAATGTTGATGAAGCGAACTCGATCTGTATAGTCCTCTGAAGTTTGGCATCAGTTTCGACGTCGACATTGCTCGTAGCTTCATCCTACGGCCGAAAAATATAAGCTACACCAACATGGGTGTGAGAAATAGGGCACTGACGAGAACAATAATCCGGCTGTTTTTCACAAGGGCACGGCAGAGGGCAAGCAGCTGTTTCTCCCCGACGCTGAAATTAGAGCCTGAAAAAACAATCAGCTCCATTTCAGGCTATTAGAGTAAACTTACACACCTTCGTCACCAACAGTCGAATCTAGGCTGAATTTAGCCTCGGCAACGGGATCAGGCACTCCATCCCTGGGAAGAAGCCATGCTCGCTGGAGTGCAGAGATTAGCTCCGCATCTGTACGTGTATTCTGAGGATCGCTAGTTGACGATGAGCTATGGATGTGCGCGTGAAATTCGTAAGACTCACAGATTGTCCCGTAGGGTCCCAAGGAACAGCGTGGTATCTTGTGGTACCAGTGCCAGGCGACCGCGCAAGACGTCGAGGCCGATGTTACGAATATCAATCCCGTCAACTTCGACCTTCCCGCTTTGCAACTCCACCGTACTGCAAATATCTATCAGGAGAAGGCTGACCAACAAATAAATTGAAACCTCACCGGAAAAGAGCCTGCAATAACGAGCTTTTACCAGCCCCGGTGCGACCCACAATGCCCACCTTTCAATTAAAAGGTCAGAGTTACGAATTATTTAACAAATCAGAACCAAACTGAACATACCTTCTCTCCAGGACGGACATGGAAGCTGATGTCTTTCAATACTAGTGGCAGCCCTTGCCTGTAAGATAGTTCCACATTCTTGAATACGATTTCGCCTTTGTTAGGCCAGGATGGTGGTGGGTCATTCGGGGTGACAGCTTCGCCCTCAGGAGCAAGCTCAGCATAATGTAGCACACGTTCCACGGCATTCATGTTCTGCTCATTCTGAGCAAATTGGGACACCATTTCGGCTACATGTCGTCGTTTAGTACTGAAATGAATGGAAGACAACAGAATGACACGTTACGTACAGAATATCTGGGTTACTGGAGAGTTATTAGACTAAGCAAGCTCATATGATAAAAAAACGACGACTTACTGCTTAGGGTGTATGACAACACCACACCGATCTTCGATGGATTGACGCTATGTCGGAACCCTGCCGCGAACAATCCGATACCGAAAATCAGGATGTTTCCAAACAGATCCAACCTGACAGCTAGCCATCGCTGAATGGAAATAGTCATATAATATGCTCTGTTTTCCATGTCCAGCCCATACTGGGCATCATTGATGGAACGGCTCTACGTGTGGGGTGAGTTGGGTGAGCTACCTGAGGTCGCAAGTCAAAATCTTACCTGCTCCCTGTATGCGCGGATGGTCGACAAGCCGGTCAACGTTTCTGAAAAGGAATTAGCAATGGCGAGAAATGGTGTAAACACAATTTACCTGAAAACGATGCGTAGAGACCCGAACGCATCAGCGAATCAAGACGTTTCGTCTCAACGGAGGAGCGCCGGTAATACATAGATACCAAGTAATAGAGCATCGACATTGGAACGAAGATGATACCCAGAAGAGGGAAGGTGTAAAAAACGAGTGCGACAGTCCCGAGAACAGAGCTAAATGTGTTGAGAAACTGATAACATATGTTAGAATGAACATTTCGTTCCAAAATAATACATACCTGGTATAGCGTCTGGGCGAGCTCTGTATCTAAAGTATCTTGATCCTTTGACAGACGGGACATGATTCGGCCTGTACAGAACGGTGGTCAGGAGCGCAGGTAGACAACGTGAAGTGAAAAAGACGTACCCAAAGGTGTGGTATCGAAGAATGAGGTGGGTGATCGGAGCACAGCGGCAAGAGCAGCTTTGAAAAGGTTCAAACTTGCCATTAAACTCGCGACCCTACAGTGTCTAAAGTGTGAGATGATGCGCTTCAATGACTGTTGAAAGTACTCACGCGAAAGAAAAGCTCAATATGAACGAGAAAATAGCTTGTGCCACGCCTAAAAGTATCATGAGATTGTGTTTACTAGAACTAGAAGGCTTCAGCTCACCTAGCGCGGCATATACAGCCATGTAATCCCCTTGTTTAAACCCATGAATGCTACCTGCAGTCCAGAACCCAAGGAACAGATTGTTCCCAACTTAAGAGCAAGGGCATAAGTCTATGAAGATACCCTTTCAGATCCCTATCGACACACCTTGGGCACCTTGCGTAAGCGTTAGGATCAGCAGAATGAATGGAGCCCATATAATGCCGCCAGCATAATGCAGGTACTTCCCGTACACTGCCCATGTCACGGCACCCGTCTCTCGCTCCTCGGTTTGCATGAGCACCGCGTTTCCTTTCTTAAGGCCGTTCTCGACAGTATCGTCGTCTGCGCCGTCCTTCTTCGCCTTCTTACTTCCAGGAGTGTCTAATTCCTCTATTTCGTCTTCAGCATCCTGGCTGCCATACTCTTCGATGAGGCGGGAGAAAACGACGCTGTTAGTGAGGAGGTCCTATTCGTTGTGGTGGGTCAGCGTTAAGATCCTGTGCGTGGATGAGAACATCAGTCCCACCTCGTAAGTCCCTTGTTCAATGATGGCCCCGTTATCCATCACGTAGATGTAATCCGTCCTGTCAAGGACATGAAGAGCATGTGTAACGAGTATCCGAGTCCGGTTTGCAAGTGGGCCGCTGATGAGACAGTTTTCCAGGATGGCCTTCCCAACGTACGAATCTACCGCCGAGAGAGGATCGTCCAGGAGGACAACATCGGACTGGGAATAGGCTGCTCGGGCCAAAGAAACGCGTGCCTGGAACGCACTCGGTTAGCTGCAGATCACTATCGATGTGCGCTCTGAATATACCTTTTGTCCACCTATACAATATTTGAAATGAATATTTATCTTCAAGCAACCGAAGTAAAACGAACTCACCACTCAAATTGATGCCCTTCTCTCCAATCTCGGTATCTTCGCCATAAGGAAGCACCTCCAGATCGCGCTCCAGGCTACACGCACGCACAACTTCGCGGAATCTGCGTTATCACCATCGACGTCAGATTCACGGAATATCATGTAGAGACTCGTACCTCTCCTCGTCGTCCTTCTGTCCGAATAGAACGTTCTCCCGCAGGGTAGCATTCTTAATCCACGCAGTTTGAGGCACGTAAGCTACCGAGCCGCCGAAAGTGATCTGTGCGTTTGGTTGACATAAGGCTTGAGTGCATATTTAAACACGATAGCATGAAATGACATACCTCGCCCTTTGTCCTGCGCATCTCTCCAATCAAGGCTTGCAGAACGGAGCTCTATGAACAAAAGAACACTTGAGAACAATTACGCAGTGTGTAACCTCGAGCATCGTACCTTTCCGGACCCAACACGCCCCACAATTCCAATAAATGCGCCCTTTGGGACCGTGAACTGCAACTCTTTCAGCTCGAAAGGCTTCTCCTCCTCCTTTTCGTCCTTGTCCTTGCTTTCCTGGCCCGCAACATCAGCAGCCGTCGTAGGCAGCACCTTCTGGTTCTTCTTCTTCCACCACCGCCTGCCTCCAGCACTTGTCCCTCCTCTCCCCGCACCCGCACCTCTCCCTGCACCACTTCCTCCCCGCCCCCGTCCCGCACCTGCACCTCGTCCCCCCGGACCACCCACACCCCCCTCACTCTTATTCACATCCTCCCACGCAAAGCTCGCATCCACCCGCACTGCCTGCGCGCCCCCATACTCGATCTTGTACGGCTCCGGAAGCTCTTCCGCCGTGAGGAAGGTGCCGATGCGCCCGAGGGCGACGAGGGCGTCGGAGAAGGCGGAGAGGGCGAAGGGGAAGAAGACGAGCGGCATACGGATGATCTTATGAGGAAGAGGGGGTTAGTAAGTTGGCGAGGGGGAGGGACAGGGGGGGGAGGACGTACGTTGAATAATTGAAGAGAGGAGAAGATGATGGAGACGTTCAGGTCATGCCCGCTCAGCGCGTACGTGATCTGCCCCCAAAAAATACCATCAGCAACCGAAGGACACAGAAACAGGAGGAAGAAAAGCGCACAAACGACAGCACGCTCGCCAAAATCGGTATAAACGTCATCTGCGAAATGAGCGTCGAGCGCGCAACGGCCATCTTGCGGATCGTGTTGATCTCGCGCGTGCGCAGCTCCGAGACCTGGTGTGTGTAGAAGGCCTCCCAGGCGTAGAACTTGATCAAGCGGATGCCTTGGAGGACCTTCATATAAGATCAGCATGGGGGCTTGGTAGAGGGGATAGATGGGAAAGTGGCGACATACCTCCGTGCTGAGCCTGACGCGCTTATCGGTGATCTTGACGCCCTTTTTACGCTGTGTGAACATGACTTTGACGAGGAATATTTGGAGGGGGAAGCCGAGGATGAGTACCTACGGAGCCAACTCAGTTTATGCGTTTGTGATAAATAAATAAGAAGGGGCGATGACATACACCAAGGCCGACGAGGGCCGAGTATCCAAGCTGTAAAAGCGACAGAAAATATCAGAGGTGGTAAGGGTTATTGGTAGATATGGACTCACATTCCCAAGAAGGAGTCCGATGCCAATGGCCAGCTGG
The DNA here is from genome assembly GCA_036937115.1 of Nidularia sp. FH-822889. Lineage (NCBI taxonomy): Eukaryota > Fungi > Basidiomycota > Agaricomycetes > Agaricales > Nidulariaceae > Nidularia > Nidularia sp. FH-822889. The sequence continues at coordinate 23,169 of JASFDF010000143.1, forward strand.
ATTGGGGAGACCCATAATCTAATCAAGGAAATAAGTATGTGTTTGATTGAACAAAGAGGCGAGGAAAAGGAACGGTTCGTTGGGCACAATTCGAAGGGAGAAGTGCGAACAAACGTCCAACTTCTGAGAATAAATACCAAGTGAAAAAATAGGAAGAAGAGGCTCAAAGCCGAGAGCTCGACTGCCCTGTTCGCAAAAACAGACAGCGCCTTCATGTCCCTGTCGAGCATCCATCCCTGCTTGAGTGCCTGCTGGTCATGAACATCACGAGTCAAGTTCCAATCTCTTACGTCATCCCGTCTATGCCACCACAATCTGTGCACCAACCCTACTCACTGCTCCCTTCAGGATAAAAGGAAAACAAATTACAAAACCACAGAACCACAGAACCACAAATCACCCCACCCCTAAAATCCAAATAAACCACACAGTACTCACATATGCCCAAAACCACTAAACCGATCCAGCCGCGTCGCGTCCGTTGAGATCATTGTCGTGATCTGGCCCACGCTGTGCTCGGCGCGCGCGCGCCCGGAGAGGCGTAGAGACTTGCGAAAGACGGTGCCGATTATCTGTTCACAAGGAGGTGAGTAGGAGAATTATGGGGTACAGATGGAAGGCTTACCCCTGTGCGCACTGATAGGCCAGTGGTCAAACTTACTATTAGAAGAAAAACACCATAGATCATCAGTATATCCTCAAGCAGCGGCAAGAAAAAAATCCACAACGCACTCTGCGTATAATGATTCGTCATCAAGCTCGCCACCTCCTGCATAGTAAACAGCGCCACCGCCAATCCTATGCCGTACCCTATCCCTCGTGGTTGCGGCCCTGGGGCGCCATGGGCAAATGCGTACGACTCGGCGAGCCAGGCAAGAATGACTTTGTTCAGCAGGGGAGTCGTGGTCTTGAGGGTGTCGGAGAGGAGCTTGAGCAGCCCCCCGACCCAGATTCGGGTGAAGAAGGTGCGGTGGATGGCAAGGAAGAGAGAGGAGTCGTAGGGTTTCTTCTTTTTGGAGGATTTGGGTTTGGTGACATTGGGAGAACCCGTCGTTGTAGGTTTCGTTTTCTCCTCCCCACTACTCGAAGACATCCGTCCTTTCGCTTCATCCCCTACTTCCTCCTCCTCCCTCATTTCTTTCTTCTCATCTACCTCCACCTCCTCCGCGCCCTCCTTCTCCTCAAGCCTCATATACATCGGCCTCTTCTCCGGCGGACATCGCTTATAAAAATTGGCCTCGACCTCATCCGCGATGGTCGACGTGAGACGCGCGTGGGGTAGGGTCCAGAAATCTGCATTTGGGTGTCGTTAGCGGGTTGCTTAAATAGTGAAAGAGAAAAGGGGCAAGGGAAGAACACCTACCTTCTTTTTCTAAAGGCCTCGAGAAGCCTACATCGAGGAAGGGGCCAAGCCATTGAAAGATAAGTCGGGAGAGATATCTGGATACAGAGGGAAGAGGTGGGCAAGTTAGTATTGGTCAATAGGAATAGGAGACTAGTATGACGACGTACGAAACAGACTCCTCCGGCAGTACCTTCCCCGCCCCAAATGCAGGCGGCGCAGGGGACGGCTTGAATGGGTTGGGGATCTTCATGTGGGGTACTCAGGCGACGTAAGACCTTTAGTTGAACTTTACGAGATGACTCTAGGTATAAATGACGAATCGGAAACGCCTTCTCGTTTGAGTCAGAGGGGTACGCGTCCCATATAAGACCTAGAGCGGTGTAAGGCGTTAGATGAACATACAGCAACTCCAGGGCAGGGGGCCGGAAGCATACGTACTAATCGGCGTTGAATGTCCTCCTGGTTACGACAGTACCTAACCGTCAGATTGTGGTATAAAACATATTTTTATATGATCACCTCCTTACATACGAGCTGGCGAGCTGGCCAGTAAAGATGTGATGACGCAGGCGGACGGCAGTAGGTACCGGGTGGCGTGCCAGCCAATGGGAGCAAGCATATTTCAAGAGCGGATAGCTAGCCGGACGAGCGCAGCATGCGGTATTTGGGCTAGCACATGCGGTTAAGCATAGGGACGGACGGCGCTAGTCGTCGTCGGAAACAGCGGTGAGCACACTAGAGATGACATCAGTGGCTACTGATTGGACGCGACGTCTCGAGCTCGTCGTGTGCCGCGATGACCTGGGCGAGTGAATTTGCTTCCGCTCCCTCGCTAACAATAAGCACTGCTGACGTAATGTTTCTCACAACCTGATTGCAATCACAAAGTTCTCGGGAGTCTCCGTTGATTTTCTTTCCCTCAAGCTTCCACCTGCTGCGCATGCACCTCGCTGCTTCGACTCTCATGTTCTCAAAATATATTTGACTCGAGCCTCGACAAAGACCCGTCTATTTCGGGTAAATCATAATATAACAGGTCGAATCAACCATGCAAGTCCGTGATGTGCTTCTAACTGCGAAGACAACCAAATACACGAATGTTTAAATCATACCTTCGAGCATGACCATCCCCATTTTGACATCCAACGGCTTCATAAGTAGCTTCCGACTGGTAATGGATGGCGAGAATTCTTTAGTTGGCGTGTTTTCGCTATTATACTTCTCTAAAATCCCTATCTCGATAAGCGCTACTTCCGCGTTCAGGCTTAATTTATTTCTGCAGAATGACTCAGTTCCTTGGGCACTACTGCCCCAATACCAGGAGTTTTTCCATGTTCAGGTCTTATATGTCTCTGCCTGCTGTCCAAACTCTCCAAGGGGCTCACTTATTTCTACAATCTGGACACTTTTATGCCCCCGGCTGGTATCTCCTGGCCGACCGCACTCCATTGACTAGGAGCATAACAAGAAGCATATAGAAATGAACCATAAAAATGAGCATTATACTTTAAACGCTCCTCTTACTCAATCATTGTAATATGGGCGACGATTCAATGAATAACTGATCCATATGCATCTCCCTCTGATTTTAGGACGAAAATGGGACGCCCATCACAATGTCATTTTGACTTGATTTTTCCTCCCTTCCTGAATACATCGCCTTCTCATTTCTTTCACGTACACCTCAACCCCCTCTTTTTTCCCTCAGTATTTCGTCGCATGACGAATCAGGAGGATCTCTTTGGCATCTACATACTTAGGCATGTGCCAGGTTCTTTCTTCCGCTTTGTTGTTGACGAACGAATGCTCGACCCCGCCTGGCGAGGTTTTAAGGACACGCCATTCGCTGGTATGAATTTAGACTGAGCTTACTGCGAAGATGAGTTTACTGAGCCACTGCTGAACTCCAGAGATGACGAAAACGCGAACTATTGCCACGGGTATCCCACGATGAAGGTAAGCAGTGTAGTGAATAGGCTTTTTGAGGCTGGGGACGAGGAGACATGAAATCTTTACTCTAGATATGGGTGATAGAATTCGCGGAAGCATGATAATGAAAACAGCTTGAGGTAGTATTGGAACCGCTTAAAGAGAATGTAGGGCGGTTTCATATACTATGGCGCCCCAGGTTTCAGATCTTCCGTACCGAGACCTGGTTCAATGTTACGACTATAGCGGAAGTTGCTAGGCAGTGCTGTTGCGCATGGAGTTTAAGACCTCGTCTTAAAATTTGTCTGCCGTAAACGTCTTGCTTTTGTGACGACTTTTAAATCCAAGAAACCTCACAATATTGCCGAAGATATATCTTTGCCAACAACACTTTACGGCTCAATAAACAGCCACTTTGATATTTCAAACATTGTGTTCCTAATCTTGAGCAATTTGTCACTTTCAGTCACACTGTTCCAGAAGTTCGAGTTTGGGTATTCATCTCCGGTTTATTATGTTGTGCACTCCGATAATTTGGTACTTCTACTGGATCCATTTTGTCTAGGATGTATACGAGCTCATGACTCTACTGTAGTCGATTCATTGCCACCTTCACTATGTCGATTCAAACGTTCAAACATTCCAAGTCTTATTTGTCTCTAATTACCAACAGCCCTATCAACGGCTGTTGCCGATAATTCCCTGTCATGTGGACTCATATTAAGAGTCGAGAGTCTCCACATGCCGTCCCGATTCGCAGCATGGCCTATTCTCAACGCCAAGCTTTGGTGACTGAACTGATGCATTTTGATTTTCTTCGATATTTGATGTGGTGATAACGACTTGTTGGGGCGTCATTCCAATCAATAACAACAGGCTCCTGCAGAGCTTCGAGCCTTTTCTAATTATCGGTCGATGGTCACGTTGAAACACACCCATCGTACGAGAACCGTATAGAACCACAATTGAACATCCATCTAACATCCATCTGGATTCTGTCCGTGGCACTGGTACACATCTCCCCGGCGCGCTACGAGTTCAGTGACTCGACATCTTTTGCATTCTTCGGGCCCGTTCTCCCCTGGCAGCAACTTCGGCCCCTTCATAGCAATATCCACGCTCGTTCCTGCCAGGTCCGACCGAGTCATAGCAATATTCGCGCTTTCTTTGTTGCTGTAAACCCGTAGCCAAGTGGACCACGCAACCCTGTCACATCCCTGGGAACTAAACAGCATTCACAGCCTCAGGCGGCCTTTCTCCGGCTCCCTTTCTCCGGTTGCCTTTCTACGGCTCCCTTTCTCCGGCCGACACGTAGGCTTTGCCGCAGCGCGCAGATGGGTACGGTCATTGCAAAGAACGCATTGGGGGTATCGTGACGGAGAAGCAGCTAAAACGCCCTGCGGATATATATAGCAAAGTTAAACAAGACTTATATGAACGAGTATAGGCCCCTGAGAACCACGCCTATTCTGTAGTTGACACGACTGCATGAGGTTCTACAATCCTCTTCATCCTCCTCCCGCTCCTCCTGGGTTCGGAGAGGGGAAGACAGTACCAGAAACATCCGCTACGTATGCTTTGTTTGTATAACTCGTTTACAGCCATATTGAAGCAATTTCCAGCCTTTTCTCTCGACTCATCTTCCATTGGGTCCGACCCTTCCTCGCTGTTGGGTTCTCCAGAACTCTTGAGAAGGAAGGTATGTGCTTTTCCCAGCTGCTTTCGAAGATGGTTTTTTTAATAAAAAAGTGAAAAAAAAAGACCTATGGAATCTTCCTCAATCCCGCTCCACGGCCTCCGTAACCGACAATGTCGAAGCCAATTTCTTCGCCCGGTGTCCGCCCGAGACACGCCCCCGTTTTCTGACAGAGAAATACAACTTAGACGGAAGCGTCGTGCAAGATGACGTAGAGGATTCTGCTTCGTCTAAGGTGGCTCCAGATGTATTGGAAGAAACAAAGAGCAAAGGATCCCGGTCTGCCCGTGCAAAGTCCACTCCGCAGCCACAGTACGACTCATCCCTGTTCAAAGCCATATATCAGACCTTTTTCACGCGTATCTGGTTCGCGGGAATTCTGAAGCTTTTCGGTGGTACGCCATGCTCTGCTAAATATATGACACGTTTAATCTGAAGTCATGCCCTGGCAGATACTCTAAAGACCACGACACCTCTCTTGAATAAAGTCCTCCTCACCTGGCTCGCCGAGTCATACGTCTATCATCGCCTGAGCGCAGACGAACGCTCGGCGTTGGGCTTTCAGCCGAAAGGCATTGGTTACGGAATTGGGCTCGCAGTGGCTTTGTTCGCCATGCAAGGTATGTTTCATATTGTAATATAATGAAATGCATAAGTCCAATTCCATGCGTCCTTTTCTCTTCTGTTTGAAGAAGTGTCAAGTCTCGTAAGTCCTGCGAATATTTTACTTGGATCTGGAAGCTAAATGAAACTAAATAAGTTGGAAAACCAATACATGCAACGTATGTCGCTTCTATCAACTTGTGTAATTGACATGCTAACGCGCTAATATTTACGCAGAGGCTATGTTACTTGGTCTTTCCATTCGTACAGGAGTACGATATCCCTCTTCATTTTTCATCCTCCATCCACTGATATCCTCGTTTCATTGCTAGGTTATAGGCAATATCTTTCGCAAATCCCTCCGCCTTTCTGGGCGTGCGCGCGCTGAGCACAGTGTAGGACAGATCACGACCATGATTTCCACGGATTCTACTAAATTGGATCGTTTTTCGTCATTCGCTCATCAGTGCGTGATTTTCTTATCTATGGTACATTCGAGTACAAATTAAACCTTATTGGCCTCATTAAGAATTTGGATAGCGCCTATTCAGGTGAATACTCTAAACACTATACTTCTAATGTGGAATTAATATTTTTAATTTCATTGCAGCTGATCATCGGCATAGGTCTGCTCATAGGAACTGTAGGTTTCGCATATTTGTCAAATGTTTCTCTTGATAGATAACGATTATTCCACAGCTAGGATATTCAGCACTTGTTGGTCTCGGAGTACGTCTTAGGCTTCTTTCTTCATTCATGGTGTTATTAAATTTTAATTGACGCTCGTACCAGGTGATCATTTTCGGCTTCCCAGTCCAGCTTATCATCGTCAAGATCATGTACGCCCAGTACCAGAAAGCCGTGGAGATTACGGACAAGAGAGTTCGACTGACTACTGAGGCAAGTCGCATATTCATTCACCAATGATGACTACAAAAGTAACGAGCCCTGCGCAATTCAGACACTTCAGGGCATTCGTTTAGTCAAGTTTTACGCATGGGAGGGATTTTATGCACGCCAAATAGGAAAACTGCGATTAGCGGAAATCAGCCGACTTCGTACGACCATGTAGATATATTTCTTTATCGGGTGTCCTCGATGTCTTTACTAATAGGAACAATAAAGGTATGCGGTTTCAGCCATGATGACTTCAGTCTATTTCGTACCGATGCTGGCATCTATTTTGTCTTTTGTGAGTCGTGGATGCTTCCTTCATATAAGCATCGAAAGAGTGATAGATAATATTTAAATTTAAACAGATCACGTATTCTCTTAGTGGGCACAACTTGAATGTTGCGATCATTTTTACTTCCTTGCAATTTTTCAATGTCTGTCCACTTCGCTTCTATCCTCTGTTCTTCATTAACCATATGTCTTGTGCTATCCAGATCATCCGCGCACCGCTGCTTATATTACCTTTCGCAATGTCCAGCTTCGCCGATGCATTGGTCTCTCTCCAACGGCTGTCGAAATTCCTGACAGCTGAAGAGTTGGGTGAGCCATACAAGATTGATCATCAACAGGAAGCCGCAGTGAGGGCCAATGGAGACTTTGCATGGGAAACTGTATTTGGAAAAGAGGAGTTGCAGGCTGAGGCAAAACCGGAGGAAAACAAAGCCAAAGACGAAAAACCGCCCACAACCCAGAACAAGAAAAGCTGGTGGAAGAAGAAAGAGAAAGAGATTTTACCAAAGACGAGTGACCCTGAAGATGCTCCAGTAAAGGAGAAGGAGAGCGAGACCGAAAAGCCATTTGAGCTCCATAATCTAGACCTTTCAATTCCGAAAGGTGCATTTGTGGCTATCGTTGGACCTGTAGGATCTGGGAAGGTATGTTATGTCTTAGAGTTGTTTTCTTGAATATTCTCTAATGTATTGTATTGCTCTTGCAGAGCTCTATTCTGCAAGCGCTCATCGGCGAAATGCGCAAAACTAAAGGCAATGTGTGTATTGCATTTATGCTAAAGTATGTCACTAAAGACTTACTACATCATGAAGGTTACATTCGGGGGATCGGTCGCCTATGTCGCTCAAACGCCTTGGATAAGAAATGCAACTCTTCGGGAAAACATCATATTTGGTCAATCAGACAATGAAGACAGGTGAGATTTTCGATGAATTTCACTCTACACTATAATGAAATGGACGATCCAAGATTTCGTGAGGTGGTTCATGCATGTAGTCTGGACCATGATTTGGAGATCTTGCCTCTCGGAGAAGAAACAGAGATAGGGGAGAAGGGCATCAATTTGAGTGGTAGTTATAGTTTTTAGTCTCTTCTTCAACACACGACGTTAATCACAATACCTGCAGGAGGACAAAAGGTATCTTCTGCGAGAACATCATCCGGTGCGGGTTGCTAACTATATATTTAAACTTTTAGGCTCGCGTTTCATTGGCCAGAGCGGCTTATTCTCCGTGTGAAATTGTTCTCTTGGACGATCCTCTCTCCGCCGTAGACTCTCACGTTGGGAAAGCTATTTTGGAGAACTGCCTTACAAATGGCCCATTGGCGAATCGCACTCGGATTCTCGTAACCCATGCTCTGCATGTTCTTGATAAAACCGACTACATTTACGTCATGGATAATGGCACGATTGTTGAGCAAGGCACCTATCCAGTGAGCGAGACACCCTCCACTTTCATTATTGCCAACTGGACGATTCTGGCTTTCTGACTATATTCATGATATTTAGGAGCTCATGACTGACAGCGTTGCATTCTCCCGCTTAATGGAGGAGCACGGAAGTGTAGACGCAGTGGGCGGTGCGGCGGGCACACAAGCTGGCCAAAAATCGGTGAAACAAGACGGCCTGGACGATAACCTGGCAGATGTAAACGTTAAGGATAAGGAGGTGCTTATGCAAATCGAAGAGCGAGAAATCGGAGCAGTATCCTGGGAAGTGTATAAGAAATATCTCCGCATGGCCGGTGGAATTATATGGGCGCCAGCTATAATATTAATCTTGTTGCTCACTCAGGGAGCATCTGGTAAGCGGATTAAATCTTGCATGAAGTTTGAAAAGCTTACATCTGACTGCTGTGAGTGCAGTCGCAACTACTATATTCCTTGGGCTTTGGACTGCAGATAGCGTTCATGGGTTTAAACAGGGTGACTATATGGCCGTTTATGCAGCGCTTGGTGAGTAAGATTTTGAAAGGATACCTCGTCATGGTAGCTTAAATCAGTGACCTGTACCCAGGAGTGGTGCAAGCTATTTTGTCTTTTTTCCAAACATTTTTCTTCGCGTAAATACCCTTTTATGAACTTCGTTTAATCTACGATAACATCTTCATTTCAGCTCCGCGGGATTGATTGCTAGTTTAAACCTCTTCAACGGCGCATTGTCTGGAATCCTGAGGTCTCCCATTTCTTTCTTCGATACAACACCGATGGGTACGCGTTTTCTTTGATACGCGAAGTGAAATGATGCTTTAACTTATCATTTGTAGGAAGAATAATATCAAGGCTAGCGAAAGATCAAAACACCCTCGATCAAGAACTATCTATGATACTTCTGGCGGTATAGTAGTGCCTATCGCTTTCATAAGTTTTAGTTTTCTTATTCATTCTGCATAGCTGCTTTCAACATTCTTCTCAGTTTTTGGTACCATTGCACTTGTGTTCTACACATTCCCGCTTCTGGGCATTATATTCGTGCCTATGGTATTCCTATACTATTTCCTATCCATATATTATAGGCGCTCGTCTGTGGAGACGAAACGGCTGGACTCTCTTATGCGGTCAGCATTATATGCATCGTATTCCGGCAAGTCTATGACTTGATTGCACTCCTTCGTACTCTCCCTAAATATATTCACAGAGACGTTAACTGGACTCTCAACGATACGTGCGTATCGTGAGCAAGTAAGTTTGCGTATCCAGGCCGTTTATATCTTAACTTATACTCGTCGTAGGGTCGTTCCATTAAAAGTGCCGAGCACGGCCTAGACATGGAAAACAGAGCATATTACATGACAATAACAATCCAGAGATGGCTCGCAGTTAGGCTGGATTTCTTCGGTAACATTTTGGTGTTTGGTATTGCGCTTTTTGCTGCGGGATTCCGGAACAAAGTCAATCCCTCCAAAATAGGGGTAGTATTGAGTTACACGTTAGGCAGTAAGTTAAGAAATGCCTGCATGATTCGCTTTTCTCACACTTGACCTCAAGTAACACAGGTGTTCGGTGAGTACGATGTCGATCTTGAGTTAGCATATAAACTAACATCAAATACAGCGGAAATGATATCTCAATTTGCCCAGAACGAACAGAACATGAATGCAGTGGAACGTGTGCTGCATTACGTGGATCTGCCCCCGGAAGGAAGGATTACTACCGAGAATGACCCTCCAGCATCGTGGCCGAGCAAAGGAGAAATTTCATTTACTGACGTAGAATTGGCATATCGCGAAGGCCTTCCTCTAGTATTGAAGGGCGTTAGTTTCCATGTCAATCCAGGGGAGAAGGTAAATAAATATATTCGAAATCTCAATGTTCATCTAATAGCCGATCATGATAGATTGGGATTGTTGGACGTACTGGAGCGGGTGAGTAAAACTATATCAACGAGCATATGACATGTTTTCAACAGCATTTTGTCTCAGGTAAAAGCTCACTGCTACAAGGTCTTTTCCGGTAAGCCACCTTCTCTATTTCTTTCATCCTTGGATCTTGATATATCGTGTTAAAAGCGCGGTTGAATTGCAAGGAGGGGATATCAAAATTGACGGATACAATATCCGGGATATTGGTCTGGATGTCTTACGCAGTCGCATAGCTCTGGTTCCTCAGGACACTACACTGTTTCTTGGAACTTTGCGTCAGAATCTGTATGTTCATCAGATATTGGTTTCCTCAACATGACGTTCTCAATTTATATCACCCTTCAGGGATCCTTTCGGCCTGCGAACAGATTCTGAGCTACTTTCTGCACTTCAGAGGACATGGTTACTTCCCCAAAACGGAATATCCGATCCAGCAGCTGAGACCAAATTTAGTTTGGACACTGTTGTAGGGGACGAAGGCTCAAATTTCAGCGTGGGAGAAAAGCAACTTCTGGCGTTGTGCCGTGCTCTCGTGAAGAACACACGCATCATAGTCCTGGTATTTGCGGATCATCTAGCCTGTCGTTTAATTGCTTATTCTTATGCATAGGATGAAGCTACTAGTAGCGTCGACGTCGAAACCGATGCCAAAATACAGGAAACCATCCAGCGCGAATTCGCCTCATCGACTTTGTTATGTATAGCCCATCGCTTAAATACTATTGGTAAGTGTTAATTCTTGAGCTATGCTCAGGTCATTTGCTTAACCAAACCGTTCTACAGCATACTATGACCGTGTTCTAGTGATGAACGCTGGAAAGGTCGCAGAATTTGGTGCAGTGCTCGATCTTTTCGATCAGGAAGATTCTATTTTCAGATCTCTCTGCAATGAAGCTAAGCTTCAACGGGGAGATATTTTGAGGATACGTGCAGATTATGCTGTCAACTCATAAATGGACAGCGTGATTTATTTACTGGGGGTGGATATCCAGAGCTGAAGGATATCAGTTGCTCATCGAGATACTTATCCCAACTCTTTAGGTTAAATAAATCAAATACTGGTGGATACATAGTCCTTAATTAGACAGCTTACATGTACGGTGGAAGAATACCCACACTCACGGAAAATAATAATATTTTTAGCTCCTACTACCAATGGGCAGAATTGCTTCGTGAATGCAGTAATGGAGCGTCTATGATGTGAAAGCGGCACAGACCACACTGCTAGACGCGGTGCCAATGAAATCTGACATGAGTCTTATCCGTGAGCTTCCGAACTAAACAGGACCAAATATATCAAATTCGGTTTGAGACATATTTGCGAACTTTTGTTGAAGTTCAACTCGAAGTTCGTAGCCAAAGCCGACTACGCTGTAGAGTCAAACAGTGTGGCTATATGTTTTAGTATAAATATTTGACATTCCTCAATTATTATGTTTCATATCTTCTTGCTTCCGTTCTACAGCCTTCTTTCTCCCATTTTACAAACCTCCCTACTCCCCTATTTCTATATCATTGACAAAACACCTTTAGAAAGGAGCTTAATATGCTTCGTACGTATCCATATTCTCTGGGAATATTTAAACACCTTAAATTTTCATACTTTTAGACTACTGGGCTCCACCTAATGAATGTTATACTACTCCAGTTGCCGAAGAGCCCCACATGCTGAGCTCGTGTGGTATGTTATTTTCTTATTTCTTTCTAATCTCTTCCAAAATTTGATCACCTTCATTAGACCCTCTCTTCAGGGCGAGATTTCGAGCCGACAGTGATTCTTCGTCGACTTCGTCCGAACCTGAGCAAGCACAACAGGCGCGCATCCGCGGGCCTTCCACTTTCAGCGCAATGAGATATGACCCCAGCTGGCAGAATGGAAAGCTGAAAAGGGTCGCTAACGCATGCGGCGCGTGTCGCAGGTCGAAAATAAAAGTATGTCTTTCTTGACGCGCTATAATGTTTCACTGAACCCTAATATATATTTATGCTACAGTGCGAAAGAGTGGGTGATGACGATGAGGCATGTCGCTGGTGTCTCAACCACGACAGACTCTGCGAGCGGGCTCCGAAAGAAAAGGGAGTCCGTGGTTTGAAACAAAATTCGGTTCGAAAGCAGCGGGCGGTTCGAATGCAGCCCCAAGCTCAAAAGCAGCCCCAAGCTCAAAAGCAGTCCTCGGCCCCGAGCGGCAGTGGCCGTCCCAGTGTCACTACGCCCGTGCAAAGGATTCCCAATCCCGAAAAGGGGCTGCTAAACTGGGCCAAGCCAAGTTTGAAAGGCTTCGACACGAATGGCTTCTTCCTCGAGCCTCCTCCGCAAGCACAACCATCGTGGTTTACACCCCCTGCTGAGACATACTCTGCCGCCTGGACCCTAGATGTCGGCCTCCCCTCTTTCGGGTCGGAATGGTCTCAGCCCCGCGATAGTTGCGACTCCATCGAAGTGTCTTCTCCGCAGATTATTGCGTACAACCTCCCGGTGAACGACTTCCTCCCTGAAAACCAAGTTGTCCTCAGCTTTCCGCAGGAGAATCGGAGTCCGGCGATTGCAGCCGCAAGCGGCTGTATCGATCCTCGACATCTACAGGGAGCCTACTGGAATCCTGAGAAGATCGCCCCGTACAAAATTCCCCAACAGCAATCATATCCGGCCGAAGGGCAGTTCACCAACGAGGATATCGTATATATTGCCGGGGTACTTGCCGGATCGATCCAATCAACTGCAGTGTCCTCTGTTCTTTCCTCACACATCGATCCTATTCATTCCACCTTCGGCCGCGAGTATTGGGCTGATAAAGTGCGGCACCCGGAGTATGTACCCACATACGAAGACTATCTTTCGATGCATGTACTCCAACAGCGTCATGTGAACCAACAAAGCTTTGGAGTGCAGAACTTCGACTTCGGCGTCGCAACTGGCGATCAAGCGGCCACAACGGCGGAGGATGACACGTTGTTAGATCAGCAGCTTGCTTTCGGACTCGGCCTGTAAAACTTTTTCCGCGTACGCACCTCGACCTTTCCTTTTTCTTCTTTTGCAGTGTTTCTTTGCGCTATATCTATATGTCGATGTATATCATACACACATGAATCTACCACTCTCCAAAGCTTTCATTATTGCCGTAGCGTACGATGTGCCCTGTATCTATAGGCGTTTCGAAGTTAGTCGTATCAATTACTAGCGCCAGCTTTTTACGAATCCATACATTTTCCAGTTCTCCGTAAATTGCTTGAGTAAATTTTCAAGGTAAAATATGTTTATCGGATCTTCCTTCGATTAACAAACCCGTTCTAAGCTGACTTTACAAAGGGACTATCGGCCGCAGCAGCAAATTGCAATTGAATAGCAAAGAACAGAGCGTCGATTCAGGAGCGCTGAGACCTCAATGATCGGGGCACCGGAAACTTCATAGAAAGAGCGACGAATGTGATGCGTATGAAGGGAAAATTATAGAGACTTCAGATAGAAAAGGGGCTCGCCGTCGTACGACGCGCGACGACTGGTAGCAAAATCAAATTAGGGGTAACTTTATGGATCACATGACCATAAGAACGCGTAAACACAATCCAAAGGGCTCCAAATAGTGCACATCCTGATTGCGTCCGACGGATGCCTTCGTTCATTATGTCTTATATCCTTTTGCTCTCGTTCCATAACTTTCTTTCTCGTTTAAAAACTTTCTTCGAACCAATTACCCTTTATAACACCCATTCCTGTGCTTGGCTTCTACAGTATGTTTATTTTCATCATTGCCTCTAATCTCTTCCTACATTCGATTACTTTCAATAAATACTCTCTCAATGAAGAAAGTCCAAGCGGAGGTTAACCAATCCTTGACGCCATACAAACCCATGGAGGCGCAACTGGAACGCGCTTGCGCAGCTCCCGCCTATAGTGCGATGAAGCGCGACCCCAGTAGGCAGAACGGGAAGACGAAAAGGGTCGCTAACGCATGCGATGCGTGCCGCAGGTCGAAAATAAAGGTACATATGGAGATTTAACGCGATATTTCCGAGCTGAACCGTCATATGTCTTTATCCTACAGTGCGAGCGAATCGATGACGACGAGATGTTTTGTCTATTCTGTCTCAAACGCGAGAAGCTCTGCGTCCGGACACCCACACAGCATGCGGCGAGCGCCCCTCGAGTAATGAATAACGTTCAACCTCAAAAGAATCCGTCGACGCCCAGAGGCAGCGGCTGTTCTGTTGTGCCCGCCCGGCGACACAATCCAAATCCTACAAGCGCACAGCCGTCCCACGCTCCATCTCACTTCGACTCTCCTCCTCTCACAGACTCCGACACGGATGCCTATTCTCCCCAACCTTCCCTTCGCATGCAACCATCGCGGTTTATACGTCCTCCTCAGACGTCCTCAGCCCCTTCAATCCTCGCACCTGGCGCTTCTTCCTCTCCAACAGCGGCTTACAGTCAGCCCCGCCATGCCTACTCGAATGCCAAAGCGATAGCCCCATGCCATAGTCGTCAACAAGTTTCAGCTGTAAACGAAGAGCCTCCTTCCGACGAGGACCGCGTTCTGTCTTACCGCAAACCTCCTCTCGCAGACTTCGACACGAGTGCCCATTTCTCTCAACGCCCCCTTCGCACGCAACTATTATTGCGTACACCACTTGCCAAGACGTCCTCAGCGGCTTCAATCCCCACACCAGGCCCTTCCTCAACACCCTTTAGGACAGAGTACACCCAACTCCACCATGCCTACTCGAGTCTCAAAGCGATGATCCCGCACCGAATTCCACAGCATATATCAGATGTAGAAGAGCCTCCCTCTGGCGAGGACCGCATTCCATTCCACCCTAACTCTCCTCCTCTTGCAGAGTTCAACACAAACGTCTGCTTCACCCAATCTTATTTTCGCACACAAACATCGCGGTGTGCACCTCCTGCTAAGGTGTCTTCAGCAACTTCGATCCCCTCACCCGGGCCTTCCTCGACTTCCTCCCGGACGGCCTACACCCAGCTCCGCCATACTTGCTCCCAGTCAAGCTCCGCTAAGGTTGTCCCGCACCGAATTCCCCAGCAGCTTCCGCCGGTGAAAAAAGTGGGTCTATCCAGGGGGGATCTTACATGCATCGCTGGAGTCCTCAAACCCTCGATCTGGTACGTTGATGTCGGAGTGCAAACTGACGATTAAGCGGGTGCCCTTGGTCTGAGAGCGTCCGTGCTATCTTGATCTTTAAGAGGGGTGAGCATGCCATGATCCAGGGACTCACCTCATCGTTCCTTTATTTTCTATTTGCGCCTTTTGCTTCTTGTCTGCTCTTGATATCCTCGCTACTTCTCGTCCACAAAGGACTCTGTTATCCACTTCGTTGCCCGTTGTGACTTCTATATCTTGATAAAACCCGCACAGGACGCTATCGTGCTTCAAGATTTGCTTTTTCTCGCGTTACCCCGGTATTTCGATGCTCCTCGTACACACATAACTGTCATTCTCCAAGCTTTCATCCTCATTGCTATATCATACGAGATGACATGTATCTATAGGCATTTTAAACATAGTCGTATCAAGAGTACCAATCTAAGTGCACACATACGTTTTCCAGTTCTTTAGGAACTATTTAGTATTCTACAACGCAAAAGAGATTCGTGAGGTCTTCGACCAACGAGTCTGTTACTGAGAGCCTCAGTCCACTGGAAGCGCATCCGGGTGCAGGGATTTGAAATTGCAAAATATTTGATGTAGATCCAGGATTGAGCACCAGAAGCTCGAAGTAAACTGCAAAGACTGTGATGTGAACAAGAGAAATAAGATGCTCGCCGTCATTCGACGCGACGACCAAAATCAAATTTGGGGGTCAACTTGCCAACACGTGACTGCCACTACGCGCAAATACAACACAACATCAGCGCACGTCCAAGTTCTTGCCCTTCAACATCACTAAGCCGCTGGTCCCTAGCACACCCATTTCTGTCTAATTTTATATATAGGGAATTCAGAGAAAATGTCTACTATCCTGCAATCAAATTATTAAAGAGTTTTTATATTCAATGGATGATCAAACACTGCGAATTCTGTGGAGGGAGGTTGGAACTTCTAAATTTAACACTATGCATCAATATAAACGGCGTGAAACTAGATGATTTACTTAAATTCTTTTCTAACGTGATCTATGAATTATCCCGCTCACAACAACCTGGGTAGAAAAATGTACAAATTTTTCGTGGAGCAGGAGCAGTGCTCATGTTGTGAATTTCTGAACTGCATCGATATTTCGGCTTTCTCGTTTCAACACTATTCAAAGCTTCTGAGTTCCTTCAAACTTTGAATACCCAAGGTCTCATGAGAACGCGACATCCCTTGGCACCGTCATCTCTATCACCTTACCCGACCTCCTACCATCTGCCAAGCGCTGTCAACCCCAGAATTCATTCAACATTCATTCACTTAAATTCAAACCCTGCTTGTCACTTTCCTTCCTGAGAAGTAACTGACGTTACCTCGTCACTTTTCCTTTGCTTCATATTGACATCCAACATACAAACACCGAAACTGCCCTGAATAGTGACGCCGCTAGGACCTGTATGACGAGCGTAGCGCAGAAAATGTACATTGTATTGCTTCAATAGAGTTGTAATGTAAGGCACATTTCCTTTTGTCGTGCGCAGAGCACTTGTTTGACAGCATTGCATCATTCAAGAATTGAGCCCTGATGACGCAGCGCAGAGTCATTCACTTAGTATAAAAACCACCTGGTTCCATCCTGTACCTTCAGTCGAACAGCTTCCAGCACCAGTTCTACTACCACTTCACCACTGACAACATGCAGTTTAAGTCCCTCGCTATGCTCTCCGCTTCTGCGCTCCTTGCAGCTGCCACTGGTACCGTGACCACCACGGTCACCGTTACTTCCGTACGTCGCTATACCCCTTCTTCATTGCTATGGGGAAGCTTATTAAGGCTATTTTGTGTAGACCGCCCCTGGCTCGACGACGACGGTATACGAGAACCAGTGCAACACCGGTCCTGTGCAGTGCTGGTGAGCTCTTTCCCCATCTCCTCGTTGCGAATCAATCTAATAGAAATTTGAATTAGCAACTCCGTCCAGCAGGCAATTAATTTCGCAACTCCTTTCGAGTCATCCAAAGAAAATCCTGACAACACTTCCCCCTCATAGGCTGATTCACCCGACGCTACCAAAACCCTAGATCTCCTCGGCATTGCCCTCACCGACCTGAACGTCCTCGTCGGGCTCCAGTGCTCCCCAATCTCCGTTGGCGCTGGGGGCAACTCGTGTAATGCCCAGCCGGTGTGCTGCCAGAACAACACCTTCGTACGTCGTGATTTGTCTCTTGTGTGAGGATATTTAGTGACTTGGTGCGGCGTACAGAGCGGCGTCATCGTTATTGGCTGTACGCCTATTACCATCAACGCGTAATAGGCGTTGGATGGCGGGGAGTTAGCGGAGAGTACCTTTTTGTAGTTTTTTTTTTTTGGTTTCGGTCGATGTGTATTTCAGGTTTCAATTAAGATGTGGCATGGAGTATGATGAGTAAGAACAGGAACATGGCACGCAGTTCACGATGATGCAGTGCACGAGTTCAAGAAATGCGAAAGAACCAGCGCATTGATGGATGAGAGCCATGGCCTCAGGAGAACACCGTATGAGTGTCTGTCAGTCACGGTTAAACGGCGGGATCCTCGATAACTGAAGTGCTTGGTAGACATGAACATAAAATAAATTGTCTCGAGCCTCGTTTTCGTACTGATTTTGCTGCATTGAGTGCAGAGCGGATACCCGTAAGAAACTTGAAATGTGAAGCGATGTTGTACGTCCGAGAGTCACAATCGAAGAGACAGCATAAAGCTACAAGCAGTCCAAGCCCATTGAGTGCAGCTGTGCACTCAGAAAACCCTGTGTGTGTAGTCAAGAGGATGATGGTGGTCAGTTCGAAACCGCATCAGCACCCTAAACAGGCCACGATAGGAGGTCCCGCCTCCTGAAGTTGATCAGCGTTCTCTATTTCTGGCTCGCGTCTAATCGCGCGCCCATCTTTATCTTATCTCGATCACTGCTGCATTCGTCTTCTCGGCCGCGGTGCTATCCGAGCACATCCGACGACACCTACTCTGCATCCCTCCTCCTCCCTTCCATCCATAGCCCAATCCACCCTCCATCACCCTTATAAAACCAAGATGACCCGCCAGTTCTTCGTCGGAGGCAACTTCAAGCTGAACCCGGTCACATCGGCCGCGAAGGCGTCGCTCATCGATGGGCTCAACGGCGCGAAGCTCGATTCTACCACTGGTACGAGGGTTGCTGTCTTTTCGAATGATTGGAGCATCTAATGTGATGGTTAAAAGAGGTGGTCATTGCGCCCCCTACGGTCTACCTCATCCCTGTGAAGGAGCAGGTGCGCAAGGACATTGCTGTTGCAGCACAGAACTGCTACTTTAAGGAGTCGGGCGCGTTCACTGGCGAGACCAGGTCAGCGCGCATCGCTTCATGCCCTCCCTATACCTCTTAATACTCCTACAAAGCCCCAAGCAGCTCGTCGACGCCGGTATCCCCTACGTCATCCTTGGTGCGTACTCTTCCCAATGCATCGCAGGGCCTGTAACTGACCTCCCCTTCCATGAACGCAGGCCATTCAGAGCGCCGCACACTCTTCCACGAGACATCAGCCCTTGTCGCGACCAAGACACGCGCCGCGCTCGATGCGGGGCTCAAGGTCATCCTCTGCATCGGGGAGACCCTCGAGCAGCGCGAGGCAGGGCAGACCACCGCCGTATGCGAGGAACAGCTGAAGGCCGCTGTGGATGTGCTTAAGGAGGCTGACTGGAAGTACGTATCCACCAATCCCTCTTTTTCATGCACTGACAGGATATTGTGGCGTGCAGGTCCATTGTCATCGCCTACGAGCCCGTCTGGGCTATCGGCACCGGCAAAGTCGCCACCTCCGCACAGGCGCAGGAGACGCACGCCGACGTGCGCAAGTACCTCGCCAAGGCCATCTCGCCCGCCGCGGCGGAGAGCATAAGGATCATCTATGGGGGCAGCGTGACGGCGGGGAATTGTAAGGAGCTTGGTGCGTGCTTTTCGTGGGGATGTCCTCTTCGTGCGGGGGCGGCGAGAGGAGAGAGGATTTGTGCTTATATGTGCTTTTTGTGATTATAGCGACCCAGCCGGACGTGGACGGCTTCCTCGTTGGTGGCGCATCCCTTAAACCGGAGTTCGCGCAGATCATCAACGCGCGTTCTGCATGATTGCACTCTGCATTAAACTTGCTAAGAAATAGGTGCTTAGTGGCCGAGGAGGTAAAGAGATAAGATGACATAGAACTTGTGACCGCGACGGAAGAAAAATCAAATCTGTATTGTACCACTTTTCTGTTTTAGACGTGAGCTGGGATTGGCGTACGGCATGACTTTAGCTTTTCGAACCGTTGGATTAGTACTGTAAGGGACGAATAGAGGGTTCTGTTGAAGATGGGATGGAGGTTGTGGTGGGTCTGCCGTGGTTTTGAGTGCCACTGGGACGAGCGCTAAAGCGCGCTTCAATGTTGGTACTGGCCGGGCCGGTATTCCGGCGCCGACGCACATTCCCAGGCCTGACTTTCTGAGTTATCGCCACTAACGCTCCAGTAGTATCCAGATACTCAGTGACTCTGAGTTACCTGTAGTTCTGGAATGCTGTCACAGTAATGTGTTACCGAGCACGGTCCTCCCCTATGTCATTTCTTTGCCCTCACCTCTGCCACCCGCGGCTTGCTAACGCTCTTCTTCGGAACACTAGAGAGGTCAACCGGTCACCGAGGTACCTTGATGTGTGTACAGCACAATATACTGAAACAACTTACATTGTGCCAGGTGGCTTGATAGCTTCAACGCCGTAAACCTTCTTTATGGTGAGTAATATGTACAATGTCCAATTTCTCCGCATCCGTCATTCTCACCCGCTACATCCACTCGCTACATCCGCAGGTCTTCATGCGCCATTCAGCCAAATGCCGCCATGCGCCTTCCGTCATTCCTTGGCACTGTAAATAATCCAGTTCTTGGATCTTCGGTACTAAATGTTACCCGCTTCGTACTGATGCTTCCGAATCCCCAAGTACATCTTACGACTTCCGGCAGTCGGCAGATGCTCTGATTATTCCTGTATCCGCAATCAAGGACATCTTACATACATTCCACGATATCCACGAGGTGATGAGGGTGGTGCATAAAAGACGGCTTAAACACCTGGTATGTGTTTCTAAAGTTCATCATTGTCATGTTATTGACGAGTCTAGCTAGGTTAACATTTGTAGCTGTTCTAGTTCGAACATGCTTGGCTGCTCTTTATCAGAATTTTGAAGATCTACCTCTAGGAATAAAGTTCGACTTCGTCATAGCCGGAGGTAAGTCATTAGTCTTTGACGCCCTCGCTATCATTCCTGTTACTTACAGATAAATCATATCCAGGCGGAACAGCCGGCTCAGTACTCGCCAACAGACTCACAGAGAACCCAAACTTTCAAGTCCTCCTAATCGAGGACGGACCTTCGTCAGTTCCAACTTCTCCAAAATCACTAAAAACATATAATTCTCACTTTTCCGTTCCATTCGATACTTATTAGCAACATTGGCGTCCTCAACACCGAAGTCCCCTTCTTCGCACCCAGCCTCCTCAACTCGCCGTTCGACTGGAATTTCACGACCACGCCGCAGGTGGGGCTGAATGGGCGGTCGATTGCGTATCCGATGGGGCATATTCTTGGGGGGAGTAGCTCCATCAGTGCGTTTCATTTCTTGATTTTTTTTAGTGATTGGATAAGAATCCGTTGAGTAGACGAGATGTTCTACACGCGCGGCTCCTCGTCCGACTACGACCGCTTTGCCGCAGTTTCAGGCGACCCGGGATGGTCCTGGGCCTATATCCTACCCTACCTCCTCAAGGTACTCCGTCCTCCCTCTCTCCAAAAGCCCCATCTCTTCACAATTCACTAACCTTTGATCCACAGAACGAACGCTGGGTCCCGCCCGCGGACAACCACTTCACCTTCGGGCAGTTTGACCCCGTATTCCACAACACGGAGGGAGTGAACCTTGTCAGTCTCCCTGGGTTCCCGCAGAGGTCGACCGATGGACGGGTTATACAGACGACGAAAGATTTGGAAGAGGAATTTCCATTTAATTTGGATATGAATTCGGGTGATCCGTTGGGCGTTGGTGAGTCTTGCTCTTACTGTAGTTGTACAATTAAGTGGGCATTTTAATTGTTATTTTTTGGGGTGGTGAAGGCTGGCTGCAGTCAACTATTGGACATGGTGCGAGGAGTAGCGCTGCCACGTCGTACTTGGCACCGCAGTTTATTGATCGGCAAAACTTGTATGTTCTTGTGGAAACGAGAGTTACAAGGATTATTCCTACGACTATGCCTACAGGTAAAAGTCTGGCGTTCCATACAGTGGAGATTTTGAGTAAAAACGGTTCGTGGCGTCTATCTAAGTACCATCGTTTAAATTTACCGATAGTTCTCGCTGAATAGGCACGTCCAGACAACAGATAACGGCTCTGAAGGAAGTTATACTGTCCACTGGATCCATAGGGACACCGCATATCCTGCTCAGCTCCGGAATAGGCAACGCAACGGAACTTGAGGCAGTTGGGGTGGAGCCTATACTAAACATGCCAAGCGTAGGCAAAAATATGACAGACCATCCGCTCATTGGGTTCTCATGGGTCGCCAATTCGACTGATACAGCAGACAAGTGCGTCAATGGACTCTAAATTATAATCACAGTCATCACACTTACCCGACGACTTCCCTTCCCAGCATTAATAACAACGCGACCTTTATTAGCTGAACTACTCGTTCAATGGGAGAAGACACGTACCGGCCCCCTCGTCGACGAGAGCTCAATCAGCCAGATCGGATTTTTCCGTCTCCCGAAGAACTCGACGATATTTAAGCAGTTTTCGGACCCTTCCTCTGGACCTAACACTGCACACTACGAGTTGGCGTTCATAGTGAGCTGCATTATGTCCGCTAAATTACTTCGTATGCTAATGCGAATTCAGAATGGGGCTTCGTTTGGCAACGGACCTGGAAATTTTATCGGCATAGGGGTTGCAGTTGTGTCGCCTGCATCTCGTGAGTTCCTTACTATCTCTACATAAATTTTCTCACTGAGACTTTTGTTCTCAAGGTGGCTCTGTAACACTGGCAACAAACAATCTTATAAATCCTCCCGTGATAGATCCAGCAATCCTCAAGTCTGACTTCGACATTTTCACTATGAAACAAGCAGTGCAAAGCGCACGTGCATTCTACGCCGGACCCGCATGGAAAAATTACGTTTTACAACCCACTGGTGCTTTCGCGAACGCGACCACTGACGATGCCCTCGAGCAATTTCTGCGCAATAATGCTTTCAATGCTTTTCACCCCGTTGGAACATCAGCGATGTCGCCGAAAGGCGCCAACCATGGCGTGGTAGATCCTGATCTGCGCATGAAGAATGTGGTTGGTGTGCGCATTGTCGATGCATCTGTCATGGTATGTGTCCGCATTTCTGGATGATGTAAACTGATAGGAACGCCCTTCTCTATACAGCCATTTGTCATTTGTGGGCATATCCAGGCTCCAACCTACGCTGTCGCTCAGAGGGCAGCAGACCTAATTAAAGAAGCATGGAAGTAGTCATTTTAGTTATTGATTCGTCTAGATAGCGAGCTTCAGAGCACGTGCTGTATGCGAGAATTCGTCTAGAAGTTGTTTCAATGAATGGATGAATGTTGTACGATCCTTGAATTGGTAAAATGTCATGCTTAAAACTTCATCTCTTGGTGTAGTTCTCAAGGCAGTAGACCAACCCACTTTTGAAGAGAAAGCGAAGGAGAAGAAACAGACTTGTAAAGCTGTTGTTGGGTTTGCACCGAATATTCGAGAATTTTTTCGGTGATGGTCCGATGTTATGCAATGCACCAGCTGCTGCCTCATATCTTTGGAGGATATAAGCAAAATGAAAACATAGAAATTCTGTTGATACACCACTTGGAACATCCGTTTTTCAAAGAACCAAAAAATACATGCTAGTGCACCCAAGATCATCAGAGCAAGCCCGATGTCCTTAAGATTATCAGAACGCTACTTGTGTGCATAACTCCAAATTATGAAGTACAAGTAGTAGACGTTGATACGCTGTGCAGCTATCTACACCCAAAAATATGAATTTTTCGAAATTTAAATAAGAAATAATGCATTCAGATAATATATTG
>JASFDF010000144.1:0-45859 GCA_036937115.1 Nidularia sp. FH-822889
AAGCATGCAAACTGACTTTTGAATTTTGGTCAGCCCACCAGTGGGTAATCATGCTGTTATTTGGTATTTGTCATAAGCCTTCAGAGTACTGATATGGCCTTGCAGTAAAATCCCATTATTGTGAAGAATTACACTAATGGGTTATGTTTACAAAAAGTAGTAAGATGCTACAATTCAGATGAAACTAAGGTAATTCTATATCAAAGTCTTGAAATAAAGGCTGTATTGAGATTATAGGTAGCAACTTTCAATGCCTTATATAATATAACAAGGCCTTATCAGTAATATTGCACTTTTAGCTGAGTTTCAACTCTCTCTGGAAATATCTTTCACATTAAATTTTTGTGATGGGTGTTTCCATCCAGATGACAAGGCCAGCGCAAGCGCTAAGACCTGAGATCTGAGATACCAAATTCCAAGCCTGACCAAGTACAATCAATTCACATAGAAAGTAGCAAATCGTGCGAACACAGGTTCTAGTGCGATACAGATATCATAATTTCTTACAGAAATTTTATCTTCTATTACTTCCATCAGCCCATGTTCTTTTATCATTTTCAACAAATTCATGGTTGTCTTACTGTAAGACGGGCGACTTGATATGCCAGGAAAATGAAAATTTGCTCTTCGAAATATGTCATCGGCAATTTTCCACGTTTTGAAATCATGCCTGAGAAGGGGCATGATGACAGAAATTACACCATCCAAAAGAACATCTTGGAGCCTTTGGCCAGATACCGCAACTTCAATGAGGAATTGCGTAAAGATCGTCGCCGGGCAAGCGGTGCCCTTTAGGGCTGCATCTATTCTTGACATTTCTTTTCCAATAAAATCTGGGCTAAGAAAACATGTTGAATTAAATCAAACTCCCTTGGCATCAAAATAATTAAATACTCACCTATTTGGAATTAACAGATACATAATTTGTGAAAAGATCACGACTGTATCTCTATAATGCCAACGCAATAGATTGCAGCTCAAAGTTTCTTTCACATGACCTCCATAGGCAACGCATCGAAGAAACGACCATAGAGCTTTCTTTGAAGATTCCTCCTGATAGCTGCATATAATGGAGAATCTTCAGCCAGGTGAATTCGTTCGTTAGCAAATAGTACTTGCTGGGCTATACGCATCAACGGCCAGTCTGGAAGAGAGAAATGATGGGCAAGTGGATATATATCATCTTTCACTGTTCGTGCCACAAGAGGCAAGGAGTGAATGACCTCCAACATGGAATAAATTTGGCTTTCTAAGAATTGTGCCTCTAGTGCCAGTAGTGTCTGTGGGCAGGATCTATTGAGATAGTCCAATATCTGTCTGAGATTCGTGCCCTCCTGGCTGTCTATGCAAAATCTTTGTATCTTTTCCAGCCATTTGTTTCTGAAGTGAGGATCCGGTATACATGAAGACAGGTCTTGGAACGCAGAGTTACAAGCCGATAGTAGAATTCCTCCATCCACATTGTAAGATTCAGCGTTAGGCCCATCCTCCTTTATTGCGCTATTTGCCATCCAAATAAGTAAATCCAGAAATCCGGCTTCGAGGACGGCACTGAAAGCAGAGTGATTTACATAAGCGACTCGACATATGAAATCCAGACAAGGCATAATTAAATGCTCTCGATTCTTTTGAAGGGAAGTCGAATGCGCTTTCCTAAAGCTGGGAGGTTCAAGGAAGAAAGGTAGATTAGACGATATTTTAGCAAAATAAAATAAAATAATTGAAACTAACAAATTACTCGGGAACACGCATATAAGCAAAATTTTGGCTAGTATTGTAGTGAGGTCGTCATTAGGGAGTCTTACAAGTCCCATTATTGCATGACTAGTGTTCCGAATAGCAATCTGAGCAAGAAGTAAGCTTATAGCTTCTTTTCTGTATTTTGCGGAATATAGACCAGGTCTGTATACAGAGCAAAGAGTTAGTATTATCAAGAAAGACGTCAAATATTGTTTCAGAATCTAAAGCTATACCTAGCTAATTCGAGAATATCGTCAACCATACTTCCAATTTTACTGTCACTGTCATCGTCGTTCACAGGGAATTTGGCCTTGATGGAGGATAATCTAGCGACAACAATGATACGCTCTACCCCAGTCAAAGTTGCTTCACCCAAAGCAAGTACAGCTCGTCCAGCATGAGTGCCGATTCCCCATATTGTACTGATCTTGGAAGATGATAGGCTATGCCCAGAAGAGATCGGTGGCGTCGGTGATCTTGACTCTATCATCAGAGCCTTCGAGGCTGGGGGAATACTGGACTGCATGCTTAAGAATTACGGTGGGTTAAACGGTCTGCGACGACTGGAGTCCACAAACGGAATCCTTTATATTGACGAAGGAAGCAATGTTTCCAAAAGATAGAATGCGGTGTGGGAGCTAACACATCTCGCCGCAAAATCAGCCAACAGCGTTCAGCGATCTTAAGGCTGTCACTTAAATCAGCTGGAAATGATAATTTGACTGATAAGAATGCGTCTGAAAGCTGAAAGGATTATGCTATTAGGAATGAATGATCTCGAACTGGCGGATGATCGCGGCAGGGCTCTCATGTTTGTGGACTGCTATCATTATATAATGATTCTCTTTTTATGTATAGGATAGCAGCTGGCCAATAGAATCTGCCCATCCAAATGTAGATATCCGCTAATCCATCCTTGTCGTCTAATTGCCAGAGGTCCGGATTTCGAAGTGCAATATCTCTGTCATTTCATGACCGATTTTTATAACGTAAATTTCATACTCAATGTATTTTTCAGTGCTGCAGGAATCCCGAATATCAAGACACTATGTGCGGTCTAAAGCTGCTAGCGTTAAATATAGCCTCTCTACTCTTCTAAACACTGTGAGTGCAATATCTTCCCACAAAAGTGCCCTAAAATCCCGAAATAACTTCCCATATGTCTGTATAATAGGGTTGCATGTTATATCTGAAGCGCTGGCTGAGTGGACTACTCGTTCTAACACTACGCAAACCTTATTCCTTTTATGCTCCAGCTTAGTAGGTTGAATATTTCTATGCCTAGTCGCTCTAAAATTATAACCTAAATTTTAATCCAAAGTTGTATTGCTTATATATATGATATAAAAAGCAATACATGATCAGAAGTCACCTTACATTGCTGTGAAATTCTCAGCACATTTTCTCCATTTAAATGATAAGCTGAATATCAACACTCATGCATCATAAAATTATGAATTAACTTTAAGTACATGACATTAGTGTATCTTAATTGCATATTAAAAGTACAAACAAAGTAGATAGTGTCTCATGCTTGTACAAAACATTCTGGTATTTTTCTGCTCCAGCACAGTAAGCTCAGGATCTGTCTCTATGTTTCTCAGAATAAATTATTTAATAAAGCAAATACCTAGCTCTGTAACATATCTGAGTCAAATTACAAACTAGCTTCTCAGTTTTTCTGTCTGTGAAATGGCAGGTGTATGATTTGAGCCAACTTGATATATCTCACCTCATTTATTCTTGTATATCAAAGATCATCTTCTGACAGATTCTACTTTTCTGAGGATGAAGCTATATATCAAGGCATTAATGACTCATTTTTGCTAGCTTGAATGAGGATGAAGCCATGGTTCTGGATGGGTATTCAAGTTCAATGTAAGCTTCAATTACCTTTGATCTCTGGGTAGTACATGAATAATATCACAGTGGAGCTTCTGCCCAGAATTCTATCAATTATAATGTAATTAACTGTGCAATGAATGTATATACCAGTGTAATACACATGATCCCAGGTTAGATCCCAGGTAATTAGATAAGATAGCCTTATATTCCTTTCTTTTCCCTTCTTTTCTTTTTCCTTTTTGGGATTTTATTTTTAAGCACCCACAAACATGAGAGCCCTGCCATGATCGCAGCGCGACCACTCACATGACGGAAAGCAAACCAAAGAGCATACTGGCCAAGAAAGGTTGAGATGGTATCGTAAGGATGTTGCGCAACTCGGTTGACAGAGGTTTCATGATTTCTGAACTGCTGATTATAAGTTCCATACCACGTTGTTAAGCTGTTCGCTTGAAGAGAAGTCTATGGACTCCAAATATCCTTCAAAGGTGGTGCAGAATCGGGGTCTGATACGGAAAGCAGAAGTTAAAGCTATCGGGCACTTGCGATATGAAGTAACAGTAGACGGCTGCCCTTGAAAGAATAATCCTATAAATCCTATATAATGATTAAGTTCATGAAATATGGGGTATGTGATAAAGAGTGACGAAAGGATCCTATTACAAAGGCAATTCAGAACGTGTCTCGAGGCATGTGTAGATAGCGTAAAACAATAAAAGCGGATGGTATGTGGATGCAGTAGTTGCACAATACAACAGGATCAGGCCTGTGAAGCACAGAGAAATATCCAGGCGGCTTCTATGCTCTGGGTCTATTGGTAGATCTGGAAACAAAAAAGGTCAGACATGATGGACAGCATAGAATCATCACAGGGGGATTGAGCGCTCTTACTTTAATTTAATGACAATTGTTCTGTTAATTTACGTACGTCCGAAGTCAGGAACGCAATGGTTAGTGAAGTGGAGATAAGGACGCACTTCAGAAGACGTATATCGATGCGGAAGTTTCGACCTCGAGATTTATCAATCTTGGGTGGAATATCGACCGGCGTTGGAAGGTCTGAGATGGGCTGAGGATTACACCGCGCATCTTCACTAGCTCGGCGAATAATTTCTTCCGTATCGTCATGCTGTGAGGGTTCTAGGTTGGTAACATCGTCAGCGCGGTCATGAAGAAACAGCAGAACTGAATAGGGGCGCACCAAGGTATATAGAATGGTCATCCAACGAAATTACAGCAGACACGCGAAGTGGCGACGACTTCGACCCGCCGTTATGTCTATATCGGTGCGTTTTCTGAGAGCGTGAAGACTTCCGTCTGCGTATAGGCCTGTCGTCGAAGACATGGGGTGCGATACCGCTAATCACTTCACGTGGTGAGGGCCTGAAGTTTGCAATGGCAGCTACTGTATTATCAGGGAACATTGGAGGGGGAGGAATGGGGACGGCGTGTTTCATAGGCACGAGGGTTTTGGTATCGAAGTCATCGATGGTAGCATTCTCAATGTTGCTCATCCGTGGAGGTCGTTACGGGTACCTGGCGGGAGCTCGTTGGCGGCGGTGGAGGAGGTAGAAATCAAAGAGGGATCGAAACCAGCAGGCTGTGATCCTGCTTTGTTCCCGCCGTGAAAGTGACCGGCAATGGGCGTGTTTCGTTATCAAGGCACGTTTCTTGTATTAGTGCGTGGGCGAGTAGCGAACATGCCGCAAGGTTACAGCATGCATGTGTCATACTAACCATTGAAGGCACCAGCGTCATTAGCACATTTGTTCCAGACGTTCGAGATGCTACAGAAGGCAGCACAAGTTAGTCTTCAGGCTCTTGATAGCCTCCGCGATGTAGCCAGTGATCTATCTGCCCTGTATAAGGGTTGCGTGTTAGCTGACCAAAATCTCTTCACCAATAAACATTCCGTCGCGATTCTACAACACAGGAAGAAATCACCAGTGATGACGATGCGACGTCGACGTCAGATCGCGCAATTCATCACTTCGGGATGCTGTGCGCGACATGCTCGATGATGGTCGCTTAATTTAAATATACACCGTACCTAAGATCGGATGACGGGAAGCGGGCGCCGAACTGTCTAAGTACATAAAGGAGATTCGAGCAAAGACATTGAAGGCCACACCGTTTGACTTGGGCGCTTACACAACAGAATCACCAGACATGCCATGTTAATAACTATGAGTACAAGATGCTGATACAGAGGATGGATGCGCGCAAAATCGTAAAGAACGTAAGAATCATCCGCTAAAACTTGTTTCGCTTCCTTAGGGGCTTCGGGTTTGCTTCCTGTGAAGCCCTGGATACACGACGAAAGCGGATGTAAATCAGAGGTATGCAGGCGTGATTGCAGAGGTAAGGCTTACTTCCGATTCTTCCCTTTAGAATTCTCCTGCGGCTCGTCGACATCCATATGCATGTCTCTTTCCGCATAGTGTGCACCACTGGCGAACCCTCTTCTATTCATCATGGAACTTCCCCCTCCTAAGCTCTTTTCCTTCTGCTTGTCGTATGCTTCTTTGAGTTTCTCTTGTAACAGTTTGTCGTGTTCCTGCTGCTTGGCCTTTGTAGCGACAGTGTCAGCGGCTATGGCGTTTATTTTGTCGTCGAGAGTCACGAGAACGGCGGATGTAGTCGATGCCCTGGACAGATCGTTAATGCAAACATATACGATCCTGGACGTTGGCTTACCAATCTTTTAACGCTGCAAGGACTTGCTCCAGCTTCCCCGGCTCTAAATCTCGCCCCATAGTATATTCCACCTCGAGCTGCTCTTCCTTCTGATCCAGCTTGCCGCGCAGAATGTCGAGATAGATTGCATCGATGATCAGATCTTCGAGTTCACGAATGGTCGGCATGTCCAGTGCTTTGAGAAGATCCGAGTACGGAAGGATCTAGGAGAACACATGAGCAGGTGGTCCGTAGAAGCATTAGGAGCACATACGCGTCGTTCCGCTGCGAGCGTTACTATTGAAAGATGTTTCAGTTTAGTGATCTGCGCCTGATTCAGCGGTGGAAGAGAATCCTTGTGCTCTGCTATAGTAAGTGCTCTGAATAAGCCCCAGGAGCTATGACTTACGTAGGTAATCTTGGTACGTCTTATAAGAAAAAAGTTGTAGTAACGACAAGAACTTTTCATGCTGTTCGCTCTTCGTGAGCTACTGAGAGTGTAAATAAAAACAATGAACTACCAATAGCAACACCATCATACCTCTTGAATGTTTGGCAATTCTAGTAACTCTGAGAACACGAAAACTCCTGGAGCAGAAGTGGCGTCTAGAATGAGCTTCGCAGCAGCAGCACCCTTCAGAGACTTCGCCATCAGCAGGAATGGCTCCAATTTCGCGGAGAAGTTTGCGCCCAAATCCATGGTTTATATGCGAAGTCGGTTACAAGCAATGGAAAAGTTATCGAAGTGACAGTGTAGGACAAGAGAGGGAGGTTGAAGCGCGAGCCGTAGCGCGTGACTGGACGTGACGAATGCCGAAGCCGTGACTCTCAAATAGGACCACATAAAAGGAAGTCTGGTGCTCCATTCCAGTGCCACAACTGACCACAAACTTCCCAAACCTACTGGCAACTTTTGTCAGTCTCTATCTAATTCCTCCGATAAATATCTTCTGTGAATTCCCGATTTACCCCCAAATTACCCCGCTCAACAGCTTAGGATTACCAGCATATGTATATAACATTTGCTTCATACTAGAGGAAATGCAGTACGTTGTTATCAATTCAACCTGGAATACGCTAAATTGATTAACTCTTTATTTCAGATGCTTTCCCGGCATTTCTGTTAATAAAGAACACTTTCCGCCTCTTCATCCGATGTCCGTTGTTCAGTACAAGATAATCCTTGATGACCTTTGCTGCTGGGCAATATGTTTTTTCCCGAACTCGAAGAAGCGTCATACATACTCACCGCAAAATTACTCAAGAATTAGTTCACTTCGTACGTGCAACCATGTCAAAGTCTCTAGCGTGTTGGTGCTTATTTAATTTTTTTCGGTGTGTATTTTTTATTTTATTTAATTTAAAAAAATCCTGTTAGTCTCTGATGTGGCGTACCATATGTATAGACTATCATATCTTACTTTCTAGTCTATGAGACCAGGTGTGTACTTTTATCCACGACATAGATATCAACACAAAGAATATGATCCATCAAATGCTCTGACATATATTATCATATGTATCTTCGTTGGCCGTATGCACAGACGGCATACATGATACCCAAGTCTTCTGCGTAAAGCGGACGTGTGATTAGGCATCTAGATATACCACGATTTATATCTAATTACAGGTAGGTGATATAGGATATTGACGCACATACACGTTGACAGTTGACAGCTGACCTTCTGAACCTCGTTTCTTGACGTTCAACCTCCAGCGCATCCACCTGCAAAAGTATCGTAGCTGAGATTTTCGAATTCCTCGCGTATTAATGGTCTCACTCTCTCTGGTTTCTGTTCTCCATTCCTGCTCTAATGTTCTAGGGTTTAGATTTTATTGTCTGTCGCTGCGAGTTCCGCTGTGATCTTGGTCCGATATGCCCATAGTGACTTCAATCCACATCTTTAATATATGATGTTGCTCGGTTGCTCGAGGAAGGAAACGAAGGTGAGAGCGCATGTGTGAAAAGGGCAATAATTTGCATAGTTTACAGGACCACATTTGTTTGCGAATCAGGCAACTCCACTGCACGCTTCTACTTTCACGCCACCAACCCAATGCATCATCGGATATTTTTCCTATCAAGGAGGTATCCTGTACGCTATCTGTATATGTGGTAGTATTCAAGACTCATCTCTATCTACTCTATTCAGGTCACACGAGTGAGCTATTTCGGTCATGATAACAAAACCGTTCTACTTCTAACATCCCACTCAAGAGCCGCTTGAGATTTGGGAGGTGCCTGGGCAGCGCACTTTCATCATCCATCTCCACAGCCTACTTCTGTAAAACCACTAGGAAGCCGATTAGATGGGCTGAAATCGGTCTGCGAATCATTTATCTACATCCAGTGCATAGGAGCTGACTTTAATCGTCCTCTCTAAAATGTAATTTTCGCTGATTATACAGATTCGATATCTCATTCGGGCAAGAACCTGAGATTATAAACTATTACACTGCAGTATGATTGCAGACTCTGCATTCAACTCAGAATTAGCTGCACTCTCAAGGACATTGGGAATATTTTCTCTCCCTTTCCGGCTTTCAGGTCGGCGGGCAACCGAGATGCCGTTTTTCCCTACTCTCGGCTTTTATACTCCTATAAGCCCGTGAGGGTCCTGGCCTTATGGTATTCCATATCCCTTCGTCCCATAACAGGAAGCGCTGCGGACGCAGTAAGGAAACTCCTTGGCTTGTGAAAGATAACTTATAGATGGTCTCTCACTCCCACAGAAATCTATAGGAGATGATAAGTATGTGATTTCATGGTACACGGTATGTCATGGAGCTGAATTCATTTGTGCTCAGCGCTCAGCATCTTATCAGTCTCAGTGGAGACGTTAAACCACTTATATTGTTTTTCTACGCTCTAATGTCGAAGGTGGCCGATAATTGACCGAAGCCACGGATAGTGGCTTCTCCAGGGCCCCCACGGATGAATGCTTTTAGAAAGTACTTTGCCTTGATAGCGGTGTTATGGTTGAGATGATGAGGTCTTGCTTTACTTCTTGTCGGTATACTGAACCAATATCTGCCAGTATACCGCATTTATATGGCGCTTTCGTCTCATTTGCATTAAATCGACATGCATAGATGTTAGGGAGCCAGCAGTTGCGATTTATAATTGGGAATTCGCCGGCACCAGATGGAATATCGGAACAATGAAGTAAAGTCTGGTAATGCTTAGTGCACTTCTTTTCACTCCTGATCCGGATGAGAATCGCACTATTTATAACTCTCTCGAGTGGCAGCTTATGCTTAGTGGAACTGAGAGGAGCGAGAAGCACCAGCACGTGGAAAAAGTGAGTGTCTTGCAGCTATCGTTTGCTGAACAAATTAACGACCAAGCTAGCAATGGATGCACCGCCTATAGTATATTAATCATAATGATCATCTACAGCACCCAGGAAGTTTCCAGGGGATGAACACTGATCATCTTAACCAATTTTGGCGTGCTGACGGGGATGAGAATATGGATCCTCGACTTGGGGATGAGCATGTGCTGAAGAACCATCTTATCTTGTGCTCCAATTAGAGACTACATCAATGGCCATGTATAAGATGCACCTATTGGGTACTTCTTTTCTCCCGTGCAAACGTCCCGGGTCCTGCGATGACTGACCAAGCCCCCCACTACACGTTGCGTCAACATCGACCACCTAGCAAGGGGTCTGACGACGTCGAGAAGATATCGGAGGAGCCGGGTATCGCTACTATCGACAGTGAGTGCACTAGTCTTCTCTCCTTTATAAGATATGGCTATTAAGACGTATATCTGACTATTTAAACAGATTCTCATATCGCAGTACGATATATTCTCAACTTCACTGGACATGTACCTGACAAAATATTGTGACAATTATAGGAGCTCACCGGAGCTCATTTCGACGATCCTAACTTGGACAAGGAGCACATTATTGCTTTCGACGATGAAAGCCCCTATCCCGAGGTTCGGTCTGCCGTCGCTAACACTGACGACCCTGATATGCCTTGTACCACTATGCGAACTTGGGTCATCGGTATCGCTTGGGCTATCTTAATTCCTGGGCTCAACCAGTTCTTTTTCTTCCGCTTCCCATCCGTCAGTATCACTGGTATCGTGGCTCAGCTTTTATCTTTTCCTGTCGGTCGTGCAGCAGCAGCGTGGCTTCCGAATTGGAAAATCTTCGGCGTCTCCATTAATCCTGGCCCTTTTACTGTCAAGGAACATGTGCTCATTACGGTATGTCCCCCATTAAATATCTAATGCACTTGTTTAAATCGAATTATAGATCATGGTAGGGTATTCGCAGCGAATATGAAACTTTTATTTGATCCAAAACTTTTCCAGGCAACTGTAGGGGCGGGATCTGCATATGCAACTGATATTATCGCTGTTCAACGCGTATATTATAATCAGACTTATAACTTCAGCTGTAAAGATTTCTAGTACACAAAAGAAGTAAAAACTAACCAAATTCTACCAACAGATCAGTGGTTTGTTGTTATGTCGACTCAGCTCATTGGATTCTCTATCGGAGGTATTGCACGCAGATTCCTCGTCGCCCCTCCCTCAATGATCTGGCCAACTAATCTTGTCAACTGTGCACTCTTCAACACCCTCCACTCGCAGCAATACGCTGGCATAGGTGACCATGGTGGCATCAGCCGTGAGAGGTTCTTTACATATGGCTTCATCGGCTCTTTTGTGTGGTGTAAGTCGCACTTGATTTCCGGCTTTTGATCCTCACCGACCTTCCTTTTTACAGACTTTTTCCCTGGCTATCTTTGTACGTGAATTTTCTCTCCGTGCCTCGGTGCCTTGGCCTAATGGTGAGAACTTCCAGTCCAAGCCTTATCCTACTTCTCCTGGGTTACTTGGATTAGGCCAGAAGATACCAGTAAGTTCCCATAATTCAGTATTCGGTCGCATCTGTGCTCACCATATCTTTTCAGCCATTTCGCAGCTCTTTGGGTTTGTATTTTTTCAATTCTTTGTGCAATTTAATTTAACCTTCTTAATTATGATTTAGTTATGTCCATGGCATGGTAGGTTTTTTTTATCTCCGCATTTTAATTTCATGAATAAACTCATGTATAGGGAATGTCTGTGATCACTTTCGACTGGAGTCAAATTGCATACATCGGTTCTCCTCTCGCAACACCTTGTATGTTTTCAATATTTCCATCGATGATTTTAAATTTACCCCTTCTATTCTAGGGTGGGCCGAAGCGAATATTTTCGCTGGATTTGTGTTCTTCTTCTGTTTGTAACCTTCTATATGTCCATTAGTTCTTGAAGTCTTAACAATATCCACAGGGTTCTTGACACCAGTATTATACGTCCGTCAAGTTTATATGGTTTGTTTAAAGCTTTCTGACGAACTTTAATTCCAGTTCACGAATACGTGGTTCGGTGAATTCATGCCGTGAGTACTTACATTCAACACTTTCTAGTTTGTATCCTGGAATAATCATTCATGATCTATGTAGAATTTCCTCGAGAACATCGTATGACAACCAGATGAATACCTACAACGTATCGAGGATCTTGAATGCCGATTCTACGATCAATCTCGAGGCCTACCATTCTTATAGCCCCCTGTTTATATCGTAAGTCCTAGGTGATTTTGACGTTTGCCGGAGAATAATAGTATCGTGTCAGGACAACGTTTGCCATTTCATATGGGTGAGTTGCACAGTACGGCAATGTCTTTCCTTACTGACATCCACTCGTGTAGTTTATCGTTTGCCTCTATCACAGGTAATTTATATATATATTTATCCAGCATTCCGTTGGATACTAATGTTTGAAACTACTTAGCCACCTTGATGCACGCATTACTTTATTTCCGGAAGCAAATTTGGACCCAGTCTCGCCGCGCGTTATCTGAGCAGCCAGATATTCACGCCCGGCTAATGTCAAGATATCCTCAAGTTCCTGAATGGTGGTATCTCGGCATCTTCCTGAGTATGTTCACGCTTGGAATCATCAGTATCGAAGTCTGGCCAACGTAGGTTCTTTTCCATACGATGCTTTGAGGCATCTCCTAATTTTACGTTCAGTCAGATGCCTGTGTGGGCATTCATTCTGGCCTTGATCATCGGTGAGTAGTTACTTTTATCTTGTTTTCAGCTCTCGGATCTTACATGAATATCAGCGTTTACGTACATCATCCCAATTGGTATGATCCAAGCCATCACTAACCAACAGATTGGTCTCAAGTAAGTTCATTTTAAAAGTATTCCCATTTATGAGCATACAAAATTAATCGTCGTAATCCTCAGCGTCATTACTGAATTGATTATTGGGTATGTTCTTTCAGATTTTTCTAAAATAATTACTAGCTCAGTCTCTTTAGGTATGCGCTTCCCGGACGACCCATTGCGATGATGATGTTCAAGACCTGGGGGTACATTGTATGCCATTTCAGATAGCATCGTCTGAAAACTTGACTAACACTACCTTCAAAAGACTATGGCGCAAGCTCTGACGTTCACCTCTGACTTCAAACTTGGCCATTACATGAAGGGTGACTGGTCTTTAGGACCATTAGACATGTAAAATTGATGTATCTCTTGCAGTGCCTCCTAAGCCAATGTTTTGGAGTCAGGTATGTTCTTCACCTCCGCAATACCAGCCTTTCTCAAGTTTCTTCCTTCCAGGTCGTAGCTACTATAATTGCTGGGACCGTTCAGCTTGGCGTGCAAGCTTGGATGTTCACCAACATTGACCATATGTGTGATCCGAAACAGAAAGACGGGTATGTTGGGAGCTCATTCACTGGATGGTTTTGTCACTAACTGTAAACAGTTTCATCTGCCCGAGCACCGAGGTGTTCGGCACAGCCAGCATCATCGTATGTGTTCTTTGTCACAAGTTTTGCGAACATCATGCTGATGCTTTATAAGTGGGGTGTCATCGGTCCTGCCTTGCAGTTCTCGAAAGGCCAGACGTACTACCGTGAGTTATCGCATCGCCCAAACCTTCCCTAGATTGAAGCTGATGCTATTCTACAGCCCTGGTGTTCTTCTTCCTCGTCGGCACCATTGCCCCGGTTATTCCATGGGCTCTTAGCAAGAAATATCCTAATAGTTTCTTGAAATACGTTAAGTGAGCGCTTTTAACTAAGATATTCATTCGAACTGCTGCTAATATATTCGTAGCTTGTACGTAGACTATCAGTCCTCGTGCGACTTCGTCGTGTTAATTAGTTTTGTTTAGCCCGGTCATCTTCAACGGAACCGGTCTTATCCCTCCCGCTACTGCCATCAACTACGTACCATGGGCGTGAGTAACTCCATCTTACCTCCCATGATCGGATGATTAAAGTCGCAATATCTTTCTAGTGCTGTTGGATTCATCTTCCAATTTGTGATCCGAAGGTAAGATCATTCTCGTTTCCCTTGGAGATTCTTATTGACGTCATCGCTTTAGGCGTCATTTCTCGTGGTGGACAAAGTACAACTGTGCGTGTTTCATTCGACTAAATCATAGCAGTAAATGAATCAGGATTGGCTGGTTCATAGATGTCTTGTCGGCTGCATTGGATTCTGGATTGGCTGTGTCTATCCTGGTCATCTTCTTCTGGTGCGTGATTTTACCCCATGTTCTTCGAACAATGCTGATCAGTTGCATAGCCTTCAATTCCCGAAGAACGGAACGGTAAATCTTGTATCTTGGAATTGGATGAAAAGAAGCTAACTTGAGGTATTCGTTAGATTGGTGTGGACACTATTGGTTCCTGGTGGGGGTGAGTAATGCGTTCAAAATACGCTATATGTTGCTTGGTCGTGCTGACACTTGTATATAGCAACACGGTTCCATTCACAGGCGCCGATTTCAATGGCACTCCCGTCAAGCCACTCGCGCCTGGAGAGACATTCGGGTAAGCATTTTCATGAACGTAAAACCTGCTTTCTGCTGACAATACATTCGATTTAAGCCCGAAGGTCTGGTAGAAGGCTTAGTGACAAGCTATGTATTTGTAACGATCGGGGTATTAACTATTATGAACTCCATGAGTTTCTTGGTTATTAAAATATTGAGGCATGCAGAATTTCATGAGATTGATGTATCGCTATTTGGAGAAAGGTCGGTCACGAAACGCTTTCCGCCATTCTACCTAGCAGTCTTTCACGGAGTTGGATCAGCTTCATCTGCTCGCTTCTAGCATTTCGTAGTTCGTGCCTTGCCAAGTCTAAATTCTATCGACCCAAGTTTTCCATTAGTACTGTGAGAGATAACGCGTCAACATCTCCTTACTGGTGGCAAGCCTTGAAAGGCTTTTATTTTGGCTTCCTTAGCTTTTATCTCTTGCTCTCGGAGACGATTTTTCTCTTGTTGTTTCATGAATTCCGTTACTGATACGGGAATGTCAAGTTTCCCTGCCTAAAATTCAATATATCAATTGATTTTTTAAATGGACCATTCGTGTCCTGAAGGCTCATACGAGAATGGTGGTCAGTTCCTTGTGATATTCTTTTGCTTTCTTGAGCAGTGCTTCTCTTCGTCGCTCGATGTTTTGGGCGCTTTCACTATTGACGCGTTCAGCAGTTGCAGTTTCATTCTGCCTGAAAAAAACCCAATAATTGTAAGGCTAGAAGCTATCATATGTGTTGAACCGAAATTACTTCATGAGTAATTTATGTTCGTGTTTCATTAATGTTAGTTGATCCTCGAGCTCTTGCTCGATGAACTTCAACTGATTCGAGGATCGAGCAAGTGCGAGTGGCTCCTCTATGAGCTGCGCAATTGCTGAGGAGTAACTAATAAAGGCTGAGGCTTTAACTTCCAGATATACTTATCGTTGCTTTACTAACCTAGAAAATGAGAGATCATCTATGCCGAGGATTTCTGCGACATCTACCAGAATATCCAAGCGTTGCTTAAGGTCATCGGGAAGTGCGGGCAGATAAACATCAGGATCAGGAAGTGCGCTATCTAGAAATCAATTAGAATGTGATCACATGTATTGGGAAGAAAACGCACTTTGGAGCCGATAGTAATCTCTCCATGTCGCCGAATCTGAAGCCTTCGGCTCGTTTGACATCGCGTTGTTAACAAGACAGTTGAATCCGTCTGAAGCAGCAATAGAAGTAAGGATGAATGCGGAAGCCAGAGAATATAGAAGTATTGACTTGCAAATAGCAGCCGTTCAAACGGTCTGGCCGTAGTGACTTGAAGAAGGAAGAGAGGAAGCGCGAGTCACGACAAGGGCTGCCACTGCGCGTCTTGACGCGTACACATGACCAAATAAAGTATGTCAGCTTTGTTGATCACGGATCACCAACTTTATATCTCTACCTCCAACCACATTGACGCCTCGTAGGCAAACGCGTCTTTGGGCTTCTTCATTGCAATTATCCATGAAGGTCGTCGTTAAGCATTGGCACGCTGTCGCGCAATGGCGCTGGGACACTGGAAACACGACGGACGAGACGGACGGCGAGGGAGACGTGTGTGGCATCTGCCGTGTGCCATATGAGGGTTGCTGCCCATCCTGTAAGATGCCAGGAGACGACTGCCCGCTTAGTGAGTGCCCGGTTCTATTCTTTTTGACGCCATACTAAGCACAGAATCGCTGAGCTAGTTTGGGGCGAATGTACACATGTGTTTCACATGCATTGTCTCCTGAAATGGATTGGGACTGTCGCATCAAAGCAGCAGTGTCCCATGGACCGCAGAACCTGGGGTGAGTATATTCTCTCCTTACGAGCTATTTTTGTTCAATTATTGCTCCAGTGACCGCCGAACGCAAAGTAGGCACAACCTCATCATGATACGACATCACGGCCGCCACGACGAGTACGACATGCATACTCACGTCCATCCATGCACATTCCTGTATCGATATTAGTGTACTTCTCACATGGGTCCTCTAGTGGCATCTCGACGTGGTCAGACGACTTCCTCTCGTCGCCCTCATACCCAACTGCTATACCATACAACCAACACTACTTTTATTCGGACCGATATACAGTAATGATACATTGTAATCTTTATCCTACTTGCATCTGGATAATCGAAGTCCTTGCTCTCCGCAACAAATGAAGCATATTGCTAAAAGGTCCCCATCTAAAATGGCTAGGAGGATGGGGAGGGAAAACAGCATGGTTGTCGCGGATATGGAATCAATATAGGTGTACTTGTACAAGGGTGATGATAGATAATGAAGGTGAAGTGCAACATAAAAGCGTAGGGAATACTAGAGTCCAGAATACGGTTTGGTTTTACAACCAACCAGCCTTCAGGAGGTTGGTACAAGGAGCAACATCGGGATTCCAAGATATTCTGGGGCCGGCCGTTGTTAAATAATAATGAAGAGATCGTCTGAGATGAGATGGGTAGAGAGAAGGGCTGTGCATATCTAGCTCTGGTAGTAGGAATGCTATAGTGGCAATTAATAGTCTTCTTTGCGTCTTGGTTTTTCGTCTTTCGTTCAATGTCATCCTGGTTTTGGTGGTGAATATTGGCTGGGTACAAGGTTTACTGTTCGAAGCTGGCGCCGCCTTGCAGTGAGGCCATCCAAATCCGTGTTTTGTACAGTCTGAAAGAGATACATGAGCAAGAGGTCGATAGGCACGGGACGCTGGGCTAACCTGAACAGCTCCCTTACGAGCTCTCGGAAGTCGATCCTTTTCTCCGCAATAAAGTAGAAAGTCAACTTGCGTCGGTCCCTATATACATATGAGCAATATTAAGGTCAACAAGTTCTATTTGACATACCACTGATACTCCGCGTCAATGACTTCCATAGGTAGCTTCTTCGCCCGCACTTTCGTCTGGCACAGCTGCAACGCCTTGAGCTCATCTTGGTTCTTTGTCGCGAGCATCCTATCCAAAACAGATATCAGTATAAGATCCCCCACACCACAACCACGAGGCAGCCAAAACGGAATAAAAGAAGCAAAGAGTGAGAGCGAAAACGAAAAAGACATACTGCATATCCTGCTGGCTCGCCTTCCCATAAATCATCTTCGGATTGATCTCTTTCTTCCCCGGCCCCCCCGCACCACCAGGACTCGTAGGCTGGCCTGACCCATCTCCACCAAAGCCAGCGCGCTCCTGCTGCTGCTTCTGGAAGGCCTCCACCTCCGCAAGGGTGATGCTGTCGTTCACAACCTTGCCGAGGTCCTTCCCCCTATCCGCCTCGACGATCACGAGATCTCCGACGCGGATATCCTGCGCGAGATCGGTGAGGTAGAACAAGTCCGTGCGGCCCGCCTTGAACTCGACGATGAAGAGCGGCCAGGAGGCTGGGACGGAGTGCAAAGGCACACCCTTGCCGAGCTCACTGAGGGGCGTCTGCGGTTCGGAGGGTCGACGCTGCATCTGCTGTGGGTAGAAGGGCTGCTGCTGCGGGTTGATCATGCGGTTGCCCGTGGGCGAGATGGGGGATGACATCGTGCCAGAGTAGGATGGCGCACGCTGGCGGGCGTACTGCTGGGGCCCGTTCTGGTGGCCCATGTTCGCCTGCGTATTCATCTGCTGTTGGGTGAGGTAATGGATCCCCTGCCCAGGGATAAAGCGCGCGGTGAGCTCCTGCTGCTGCTGGCCCTGGCCTTGTCCTTGCCCATGCGAGGCCCGCGCAGAAGCCCCAGCGTTCATGTACTGAGAATCCGACACGTGCTGATCGAACATGTTGCTTCGAGGAGGGCTGTTGCCCCCGGCAGACAGACCCCCATCGCTAGGCGTACCGACTGGCTGGCGGGAGTAGGAGCCGCCCGGGATGCTCAGATTGATGGATTGGTATGGCGAAATGAGATCCCGAGAAGGGGGGCTGCGAGAGAGGGGGGCATAGATGGGCAACGAGGATGGCTGACTGGGTGGGTGCTGGGAGGAAGCGGAGGGAGGAGGCGGCTCGTTGGGATTGATATTGAGCAGGCCGAGGTCGCTGGCGAGGTCGTCATCAGAAATCATGAGCCCACCGCGCCCAAAGCCCGGCTGCTGGAAGCTAGGAGCACGTGCATTGACAGGTTCCCCCGACACATCAGACGCAGGGGCATCGAAACCGACAATCGTACCCCTCCGCGGCTGCACGACGCTCACGCTGTGGCGACGACTCGTCGTGCCGCTGCCGCCGCCGCCATTCTCATCACGCGGAGGGTTCATCCCTGCCCACAGCTCGCGGAACGCAGAGCCATCGTCGAGCAGGATCTGTCCGACATCGCGCACAAATGGGCTCATGTTGCTTGCATCGATGGTCTGTCTGTTGGACGAATAGCCATTACCGAGGTGTGTACCAGCGGTCGGCGAAGATGAGTGAATATTTATCGGGGATCTACCTATAGTACCTAGTGAACCATACCGACTGGAGCCGGGGGGTTTGATCTCCCCGTACCGCTGCCCTCCGCCATTCCCGGGGATGTTCAGGGGGTTGGAGAGGTACGATTCGTTCCAGCTCTGCATTGCGGGAGTGCCTAGGTAAGGAGAGCCAATGGCACCAGGGCGCGTCGTCGCCAGGGACTGCGAACGGCTACGACTCGGGTCTTGCCCGAATGAGCGCCCACGAGACAGCGATGGGGGGACGTAACGCTCGTCGTAAATGTCAGAGAACGCCTCGGTCTCGTCGTCCTCGAAAGTAGAGGGGAACGCACGTTCACGCATGACAGACCCGAACTGCGACTGGGGATGGCCGGCCGAGAAGGACGAGCTCCGGGTGGCGGGAACTGCCTGACCGCGGCTGCTGGGACTCAGCATGCGGTGATTCGTCCAGGGGCTCCCGCCCCCTCCGAGGCTAGAGGGAATGAAGTTCTGGGACGAGGGAGACGACAGGAAATTCTGGTCAGACGAGCGTGGCGGCTGGCTGGCTGCCCTTTCCCGAAGAGATCCCGAAGCCCCGTTTTCAGCGCCCGCAGTCGATTGGAACCTGCTCCGGCGATCGTCGTCGTCGGAGGCGTTGAACTGGTGCGCAGACTCGTAGTGCCCGGAACTGTGCTGCGCCATGGTTCCTGAGGACGCGCCGAGAGTGCGAAGCTGCTCAAAGTGCTGAACGGTGGCCAGGATGACGTTTGTGTGACCGCTGTGTGTGCCGTGTCCCGTCCCAGGAATCTACAGGTCTAAGAGCTTGTTTCAGATGGAAAATGCAGTGCAGAAATGGCATATTAGGAACGCAGACGTACCCAATAGACCAAGGGGGTCGGCAGAAGAGGAAAAATTAAGATATACCCCTGTGTTCTATAAGCTTGGATGCTCGCGGGATGTTTTACAGCAGTGTCTGACTGCGACGGGTCTATCGAATGCAAGAAACGGCGTCTATGGGGAAGAGAGAGAGAGCGAGAGCGGGAGCAGAGTCGTCGTAGACCCGACGAGAAGAATCAGGACAGTCCTGAGAGCGGACTTATGTCGAGGAGCAGCTGACCCCAAAGCCATCGCAAAGCCATCGGCTACCTCCTATGTTAGTCACATGTCCCTCACTCAATTCAGCCGTCTTGTCGTCGTTCAACCTTGACGGCAGGAATCACATCTCTCGACGACCATGAGACCACCAAGCCATCTAGCAGATTCTATACATGTCTATTTCGAGCTCAGAGCTATCTCCATCTCTCAGAAATACAGTCTTGTACAATCTCAGGGGTTACTTCCAATACATCCCACTGGCCCGCTGCGCTTTTTCCACCCACTTCTCGACGCCATCCTGGGAGCACCTCGCCGCTTTCGCGCTCTCATCGCACACAGAAGTCCTGACAAGAATCGAAGACACCCTTCTCTCGCGAGAAGGACGTCCTGGCTGGCCCCGACCTCACGTGCTCGCAGCGAAGACAAGGTGCACTCGCACCATACCCGTACTGATACT
This sequence comes from Nidularia sp. FH-822889, assembly GCA_036937115.1. Taxonomy (NCBI): domain Eukaryota; kingdom Fungi; phylum Basidiomycota; class Agaricomycetes; order Agaricales; family Nidulariaceae; genus Nidularia; species Nidularia sp. FH-822889. The sequence continues at coordinate 20,040 of JASFDF010000144.1, forward strand.
GGTCTAGGCGCTTTGGGGCACGGAGCTATCCTCCACATCCACGACTGTATGGTGTCAAATTTGGAGTAACAAGATCACCGTCTAAATATTGGAGCCCAGGACGGCCTCCATCTGCCCTCACAGCGCTTGTGACCTGCGGAGCCTTGTCTATGTTCTTGAGCGAACATAAACGCCACTTACCACGTACTGACTCTTCAGAACGCAAAGACCGTGTTGTGTAGTGCTGTTGAGATCCCACCATCAAAGGAAGTACTTTCTTCAGCAGTTATGACATTAGAGCAAAACAACCTTCTTTGACAGTGATTGGTCGACCATGAGACCTTGGGAGCAATAGACATAGACATGCGTACGTCTTCGGGGGATTGCGACGGAACTGTCCTGGCGCTGGCCCTGAAAATCAGTTTTGTCAATTTCCACCTATTATTACCCGGGGCCGTCAGCTTTATCGAGCACCAAGCGACCAACCTTCATTGGACCACGACTCTTGCCAATAGACGAAATCCAAATCTACAGCCTATATTGATGACAAAAAACCATAATGAATAATAATACAAATTGGGTTGCACGAGAGAAGAGCCCGGAGAGAGACGTCGATAAAAGTGTATACAAGAGTGAGCCGATGCCGGGATGTGAATAGAGTTCTAGAGGTGCATGCCAAGTTGGCGGAATGATGTGTGCAAAGTTCTTGATTTGTTCTGCAGTCGGAAGAATACTAAGCCCAGCCAGCCAGTCGCCTTCTACAGGCGCCGGCCAGTGGAAGCGCATCCAGGCGCATCTCGTGTATGGTCATGATTGCGGAGACGAAAAGAAGTAGCCCCCGTCCTCGAGGCGCAGACTAAAACTGCCGTGTGCCCCCATCCTCTACACCTACTTCCCGGGGGTCTGCTGAACAGCGAGCGAAAGAAGCCGAAGACCGAAGAACGCATAGAAGGTAAAATAGCGCGCAGGCGGATTCGCGTGCGACGATCCGTGTTCGCGGGGTGATCGTCCGCGGATGGGGGGCGCGCGTCAAGGCGTGATGATCATCGTCGACGTGCAGTAGCGGGTGTGTGTCGTGGCTTGGCTTTTGAGACCGGGTATCGGGACGCGCAACCACTCCCCCTCGAGCCTCGCGTTCAGACATCAAACACGACGTCGAGGGCCTTGAACGCCGTGTTCCCAGGCCATACTTTAATCGGCACCTCGCACTCCACTGTCTCGAGCCTTACCTCCTTCCACCCCTCCTCCCCACCCCCGAAGTCCACGCCCACACCCACACCGCCCCCCGGCTCAGGCTTAATCCCATCGTACCCGCTGTCGCCCTCCTCGCCTTCCAGATCGTCTCCGTCGTGATACTCCCGCTCCCCTGCTCCAAGGATAGTGGAGGTAAACAGCTGCCCCCACGTTTTCGGTGCACTCTTCTGCAGCACGTCAATACGCGGCTTCTCGAAAGGTGCCAAGCCCCCCGTCGCGCGCCACGGCGAGCCCCACTCCCCGCGCGCCCCATCACGTACGAGGCCCTTCATGCGCACGCCCTCCGTGCCCGCGTGCGAGGACTCCGCGGCGACCGCGACGAGCAGGCAGAGGCGGACCTTCCACTCTAGGCCACCACTGTTCGGTGTAGAGGAGCCAACGCGCACTTGGAAGGCGGGACTTGCATCGGAGGGGATATCCAGCGCAAAGGTGGTGCGTAGGGTTGAGAGGGTGTAGGAGTAGTGCTCTGCATGCGCGCGCCGGAGGTGCCGGGAGCTGGAGGGGGGGGCGATGGTAGAGGGGAGGGTTTCGTGTGCTTCGAGGATGGCAGAGAGCTAGGTAGGAGTAATGTAAGATTAGGCAGCATGTTGAGTAGCGAAATGCAAATACAAACCTGTAGAACCCTCGTCCTCCCTATCCTCTCATTCAGCTCCACCACGCCGCCAATAGTCTCCCCAAGCCGATATGCAGACTTTGTGAACGTCAACACGGCAACCTTCACTCCGTCCTTATTCACATCGTACGAAGCTGCAAAAAACACCCGCATTTAATGCCCACTCAACCTCAAAATCTTGCTCTAAACACACCTTTCTTCGGGTTCCGTGTCAAAATCTCCACAGCCTCTCTGCACCCCGTCAGCCCACCCTCCTCCTCCCTCTCACGCTCCTTCTCCTTCCTCCTCACCTCCTCCGCCGCCCGCGCCCTCTGTACGTCTTCCCACTTCCCACTATCTCCGTTGTCCTGCGCGCTAGGTGACAGTGCCTCCGCTGGTAATTTTATTCGGACCCCACTTGCCTTGGGATCAGGGAGGGACGCGACCAGCCGCCGCGCGTAATCTTGCAACTCTTCGTAGGTCTCGGAAGCGGCGGAGGGAGAGGATGAGAGGGCTATGGATCAATATCAGTCTCTCTGAAGAAGAGACGAAGAGAGGCACACTGACGGCTCGAGATGACGGCTGATGAGCGACTGGGTTTAAGCTTCGTAGTATCTTCTACTACCTTCGCCTGCATGTCGATGGAAGCACGATCTCGGGGTTTATTTACTGGCCATAGGATGTCGTAAGACCGAGGGTGTTGGCCCACTGCAAGAGGCTGCCGGGTTAGTTTTTGTACTGAGTTTGACGCTAGAACCAACGACTTGCCATTAACGTGGTTATACACTCGTATGGGGACCTTCATCACCCTGCTGCTGGAGTTGGCGCCAACTGCACCGGGCCCAGGAGAAGTCTGGCCCGCACGGCACGTCCCGACGACGAGCTCGTACGAGAACTTGAGGGACTTACCGCGGTATGTAGGAGGGAGATTGTCGGGTAGCAATATTGTATAGGTATCTGCAGCATAAGACGTCAGCAATTGCGACTTCAGTTCTCAGAGTGGGAAAAACATACAACTCCGAGATTCTCCAGGGAGGAGCGAAAGGTCGACAGCTAGCATCGCGGGCTGTATTTCAAATGTAGGCAAGGGGAGTTCGGGATCGATTTCTTCGTCGAAGGTGGTGGTGAGCCCTGCGCTGAGTGGAAACCCCGCGCTCGGGGAAGTAAGCGATGAGGACGAAGATCTCCAGCGTGAAGGAGAGGTAGGAGAGATGATAGAGGTCGGAGAGAGAATGGAAAGTAGTCCAGAAGAGAATGATGACGAACGGCTGTGTGTTGGTCGTCGTGGCCGTGCGCTTGGAGGTGGGGACTGAGTGAGAGAGGACGTGATGTCCATGCTGCCACCACCAATGATAGAGCGCTTCAGCAGCGCCGCACGGACACCGTTCAGCGTCTGACGCTGCTCTGGGGTAGGTATGGTGCCAGGCACAGGGGTTATCGACACAGTTCCTGTGATCTGCGCATACGAGTAGAGGATGAGCTCTACATTCTGTTGCGGGAAAGTCGACGAGAACGCAGATTTTGGAGGCTGATTACCCCGCATCTGCGACGGAGGCTGGCCCAGTCCAAGCTGAGCCGGGGGCGGGCGCCGGCCCTGCCGGGGCTGCGGGGGCGGGTAGGCATACACGGTATTCGAATTCGGATTTGGGGAGGACGGCGGGAACGTGGTAGTGGTGGGTGTTTCTATCACGGGAGATGTGAGGGAAGGCGTGGAGGTGTATGGGGTGAGAGTGCCTTCTGCTATAGGATCGAGGGTGAGAGAAAATGTGGATGTGGAGGAGTTCGGGCTGTAGGGTGTAGATGACACAGGGGTCGTGGGGGACGCGACGTCCAGGGAAAACTGACCATCGAAGACTGACTGCTTGCGCGCGTGCGGGTGATTTGAGGGGAGCGTGTTCGTGCGTGCAAGGGGAGAGGGGACATGTGGAGATATTGGTGTTACTGAAGTGAAGCATTAGGACGCGCCATTTAATCCGAACTGGAAGTTCACTTACTTGGAAGAACGTCCTCAAAGGATCGCTGTACGTACGACGCAGACTTCGCCAGCGTGCCCTCAGCAATCTGATCTTCCAATTCATGCGGCGCGATCGTCACGGAAAGCGACTTCGCCAGCAGTCGTTTCCTTCTTTGCTCGATTAACTCGGGAAGCTGCTCAGCGCCTTGGGGCAGACGCGGTCGTCCGATGAGAAGTTTCCTCGAGAGCGTGTCGTCTTGGAACTTCGTTCGCGGTAGAGGCGATGCCAATGGGGTGCGTGGTGTTCCAGGCGATGTTGGAGGCCGGGCGAGTGGAGCAGAACTAATGGAGTGCGCGCCCCGTTTGTGCCCGTGTGAAATGGAGTTGGAGGGACCAGCCTCAGGGGATCTCGTGTTGGTAAAGGTGACCTTCACGGAGAACGGTTCACCCGCGAAGTACGCCGACTGCGAGGGCGTCACGACGACGCGTACAGCGGAGTCGCCATCGCTCGGAGCCAAGTCAGGCATCTGGGCGGGTTAGGGGGCGTTGACAAATTACACAGAGGACAACGGCCTTGCAATCTATACACCGGTTACACGGTATGCCACGCCACGTCTGCGTCTCGGTCCACCACGGTTCCGGAGAAGCCCAGTTCGGGAGGTCTAAAGAGCGGTGATACTCCCACAAACGTGGTCCAGATGGGTTGCTATTCGTGGGACTCTGGTAGGAAACTGGCCCGCGGGCTGGGGTTTTAACGACAGCTCAACGGATATAACCCCCTGGATCGGTAAACCTGTAAACGGAGTATGATGGGTTCAGGTTATGCTCACGCAGGAAACAAGAGACAATGGATATACCTTGTAGAGTCAAGGACGATACTGGGAAGAATAGGATACACTTGCTGGATTCAAGGTTGAAATGTACATCTTTCTCTAGTCCCTCAATATCGAGTGACGAAGAGAGGAGAACCGTTGTTTGGCTGCGCCTTTGCTTCCAAACTTTCCACGTTGCTCACAAATCCGCGGCGAAATTATGTCCTCCGCGTCTCTGACAACTGCACCACGGGATCTCACTGTTCATGAGCTTACCACGAGAATAGACCGAACCCGTTCCGTAAACCACGCCGGAAAGAGGGGATTTATGTTAAGGAAATACACGGGCATAGGCAAATAGCTTATTTCACTGCGGTGAAGGCTTTCAAGGTACTATTAGCGACCCTGGTTTGGCCATGACCTGCAGTTCAAAACTAGTGAAAGTTCAAAGACATGCTTATTGCTTATTCCCGTAATCTTCCGATGAAATGCCTACAACGATTACACTGCCTGGTCAATTTAACCACTATCAAAAGTTTAACATGTCCTATTAACGTCACCACGTATCAAGCCACTCAGCTACCAGCCTAATGTATCTCTCACGCTCTTCCCACATCGGCATATGGCTCGAGTTCTCCAGTGTCACCCATTTGCTCTTGCGGATGTTCCAGAAATACGGTGCAGAAACGAAGTCTTGACAGAAGTCCTTCCGGCCATTTATCACGAAAGTGGGAACGCGGACCTTGTGCAGCCTGTCAACAATCGTCCAGTCTTTCGTCGCACCAGCCACCCTAACGTACAGATTGAATTTGTAAGTTATGTAGACTGATATAGGCAGAATCGGAAACGCGCATATTTATTGAGACTGTTGGGTCTCCTCCCTCGCCTGTCTCTTTATCACCGAATATTTGATCGAGGCCTCCGAAGACGACTTCCTTGGGAATGGGGCGAACAAGGCAAGCATGCCGTGCGTGGAAGGCCTCCAGCGCCGCCCTATATCGATCCTGAAAGCCCACAGCCATGCCCTTCAGCACCTCCTGGTCTCCCATAGCCTGCAGCAGCTGTATGGTACTCGCAATGCGCAATTTCACAGCCGCCAGTGAGTTAGTGATAATTATGCTCTTGAGCCCGGGCGGCTGCAGCTGCACTTCATACTCAGCCACGAGCATCCCGCCCCAGCTGTGCCCGATGATGTCATACTCCTCGAAGCCAAAATGCGCTACGAGCGCCGCGAGTTCGTTGACGAACAGCTCGACGTTGAAGAACTCTTGGGGCTTGTCCCGCAGGTGTGTTGAGTGTCCATTACCGATTTAGTCATAGAATAAGACAGGCCGTGGATTGGATCCGTGAGGTCCTGGAAGTGAAAGGTCCGAGAGGGGAAGCAGGTAGTCGTGCGCCATCCCAGGACCACCATGCAATACAATCAGTGGGCGACTTATCGCCCAGGGCGCTTCGGTCAGTGACCCGAAAAGTTTATAGTATGTGAAGTAGGTGCTGCCATCCACGATATACGGGAATGTTCCCTCGGAGGAGGCGTAGGGCACTGCCATAACGTTGATGATAATGAACGATAACGTTAAATCAGGGCAATTTCGGTGTCCAGTGCTGTACGTCAGACTTCTAAGTTGGCAAGAACGTAAGATACGGATATCAGAACACAGCCAGCTTCAAGGGGTGTTTAGTACAATTGCCTTGGGGAGATAGTGGGAGACAATGTCCCTGCCTTGGGCGGTCCCGTGGGTTATACGGGGCAAATACGGGTAATGTGGGCCTCCGTAGGTGCGATTTGACCAAGTTCGCCGTCGGCCGAATATTAGAAATGGCCTAGGTTGAAGCAGATTGAGAGATGGAGGTCCTAGGCACTCAACACCATCATCATCAACTAAGTATGACGATAAGGCTCCGTACCGTCAGCAAGATTGGAAGCGACGTGCTTGGCCGCGTGAAGGCTTGAATTGTTTGCTAAATCCTTCTGCAAGCAACATGATTACTGAGACGGCCGGTGATCCCGGCGGAATACAGGCCATCATACGGCACACTGCTGCACAGTCCAGTTTTCACCTCGTCTCCAGTCACCTTCATGATCAACATCGACTCCGGTCCTCCACTCAGAAGCTGCCACTAGGAATCCGCTACGTGTCACATCACCTAACACTTGCAGATGAAGAGAAGCATGGCTTCATCACCTTCCTATCTCATACGCAGCTGCGGTCTGCATACTTCAATAAGTAATACAAGCTTCGAAACTCGTTACGCCTGACAAAGTCCTCGACAATCTCGAGCCTCCTCCTGATTTGACGATCGTCGACCCACTCTACCTGCGAATACTGCCTAATTCACACGTAAACCTGGGACCTACATTTACCTGCACCAGCAAGGCACTTGGCTTTCTCCTGGGGAATTCTCTTCGTCCTGGTATAACCCAAGGTCTCCCACCACGTTGCATCAAGTTTCCATTCTCCTAACTCACTTCTCGCGGTCGCTCGTGCGCTGGCTCTGGACCTACACATGATGCGCCGACAGTACCCAATCACAGGACGCAATTCCTTTACCCCGTGTTATCGTCACGACTTACTTCATCCCAGTGACTTCTGACGATCGTGATTCATCATGGAGAAGGCTTCGGCGCACCGTGATGCTCTGTGATGCTGGCATTTTCTTATCCACCGACACTCAAACGGATACATCTCCGCTATATTTTGCTCCCGAAGGCGACTTCTCAGCTCCTTCTGTACCAGATATTCGGTAGGTGGGAACATGGCCGCTGCGATTCGCGTGCGTCGCACCACCCAAAGGCAGATTGTGACCCCGAAACACACATTTAATTCTTTAGAAGGCAGCTTCTGATTATTTGACGGTGGGGATGGCGGGAAGACCCTGTCAAGCCGCGCTATCACTATACGGTGATATGAGCTTTGTTCGTGGCTTCCTGTGAGTGTCAGATGCTTCTTGCGTATGATGCGGGTTCATAGATACGCACAGTACACACACGGCATCTTATTTTAAATCAGCGAAGCATGATATCGAGGGAATATAAGTACTGGCAATCTATGCGTTGCCAATACCTGCTCGCCTGCCTACACCCCGCAACTGATATCATAACTCACTCGCGATGTGGAGTATCAGTAGGATTGCGACGCCTTTCGCATTTATACTCCTTGTGCAAGCTTTGCCTGACCCCAGGCCAGCCACATCTGTAAATACGGCCGTATCTTCGACTACAGCTCCCGCTGTACCGCCTTTTGTCAGGCTGAATGGGGCGGAGCCAGAGAGAGCAGCATTTGTGAAAGCATTAGCAACCGTCAGTTGATTTTTATGAAATACAATATGCCGACGAGTGTGTTGATCCTCATCTTAATCGATTCACCCCGTTCCTTTATTAGAATATTCCGGCGTAGACTGTTCCCTGCTTTCATGTTGCATCCATTTTTCCTAAGTGCTTCTCATTATTGTACGTAGTTTTTTCTAATGTATTAATGCGTCACTTATTGCCGAGGACTAATAGATTCCATGCTTATTGAATATGAGGTGTACATATTATGGGTTTATTATGGATCTTATGTTTTCGATCTATCTTCATAAGCTTCACATACGAATTTATCTAAAAATAAATACCTAGAATTTTATGAACAAAGTACCCATGTTTTCCGCATTATTAGTGTACATTATGTTTCTATATGGACTATTGATGCTTTCTGCATATATTTACATGTATTAAGCCCTCTGTTAGAATCCATATTTAAACTTCATGGTAGCGCCCCTTTCCGCCTAACGCACTTCCCGTGGGTCATCAACGAACATAACTGCTAAGATCAAGCTACGTCATCACCACAACTCTGAAATATAATTCTTCTTTTGGCAATGCGCCTTTTGCAGCGCCTTGTCGTAGAACTGAGTTCCTAACAATTATTTAAAACCCAACTCAGCCTAAGGCAATTTTTTCCTTAATACCTTACTTTAGGAATATAACATGGACGGGGGTTAATTATAACTAAGATGTCGGCACCAGCAGTTTCTTTATAGGATGCTTCCCTCGAAATAATCTTGCGATACGGTCTGGAACCTACACTTGGGATCTTATCAATTTTTGCAGTCGATTCAATGGAAATTTGGGCTCTACTCGAGTATGAGTAAGAATTGGCCCTTCCTGAATCCCGATTGTTAGTCCTATTTTTCATCAGCCCTTGATATACACTCTGATTGAACACTTGCTCAGTTGAAGGTTTATCGAAGGTGAAATGCCGTTATGTCTTGAACACGTACATATTGCATAATTCGAATCATGGGAAATTTTCTTCGCGGGGACATTGATCCTGCGAAGCTCGTCCGACTGTACAAATAGAGGCCTCTAGACGTCTTTCTGCAAGGCGGGATTACCATTTCTCTCATCTCAGCGCTCCGTATGATGCGGATTCCGAGGAGTAATAACATAGCACTATCGAATCCGCGTTCCGGGACCAGTACCATGCTCACTTGATGCCGAGCCCATCTTTCCCTTCAAATTTGTGACTAAAGGTTTCAAAATTTAAATTAACTCTACTTAGTTCGCCTACGGCATCTAGTAATGGTTCTCGATATGTACGGTCATGTGAGCTTCAATCTTGCTTCAATCACAACTTTGATAAGTACCTGGTACCATCGTGATTCATAGCTACTAGCGGTATACCGTACTGCCATGCGCTCAGGGCCTCTACCTTCAGACTAAACCATTTTCATTGTCAAAGCCATTCAAGCTACGGCCAAAGAAAGTTATAATTGGCACCCATAGAGCCTGCCACCTACAAGCCTGCAGTGTCTGGCCCATTTTTTTGATTCAAACGACGGGGAACTTGGTTGAAACTTGCATCTGCTAGCAGTATCGCGACACACTAGTATACGGAACTCCCCAAGGCAGAAACTCCCACTAGCTCCCAAAGGCAATTGAATATTCCCGTTGAGTCTAGCTGCTTTCTGAGTCCCAACTGTCCTATCAACTTAGAAATCTGAAATACGATATATCGGTGAGATTAACCCGCATTACGGACAACATCATACTAGAAACGCGCGTCCGAGGCCTCCTCTGAGGGCATATATCCATATCTCCTACCAGACGGCAGCAAGTATCTACGACACATGTCATAGGCAACGATGACATATCGCTGTACTGGCGACATATAAATAAGGTCTCTTGACCGGAACATTCAATATTTCACTCACTGTGTTGGCAGACTTTTACGACCTATTAAGCCATTCTCAAATGTGGTCCATAGCTCGTATTTCCCTTCTGACCCTTGCAGCTCTCTTCGTATTCGCATCCCCGGGAGCATGCCTACCAGCAATTGCGCTTCCTGCCCATCCTTTCAGCCGATTGAACGGTGCGGAACCAGATAGAGCGGCTTTTATGAAAGATGTTTCAGCCGTCAGTTTATTAATTCATACTATTATTGACGGCGTGAATCGGTTCTGATTCATCGAGTAGGCATCTATTCCCTCCGCAGCCCCAGGAACGAATTAGTGATTTACAGCTGCATTTGATGATATTATTTTTAGGTTGGGATGCTTCTTAATTGTAAGCAAAATGCTATTTCGACGATTCACAACATTTTGAACTCAAAACACGGACAGATCTGTGAAGAATAAATATTTACTTCAAGATGTCGAACTAAAATACTGAAAACGCGAAATTATTGTAGCTTATGGATTTTTGTGTTACTTTAGATCTTATTATATGCGTTCAATTTATCTTCGTGATTTGTGGATTATAACGGATTTTTGTAGTAACAATCAATTTGAGAGTTTTGCTACCCTCAACTATTTCGAAGATATTTCTGGCGATAGCTCGAGGTTGTTGGATTAATATTTGACATTTGTTTTAACTTGAGGCGAGTGAAGGTTCCCCGGAATTGGGCATGCACATATACATCATATCTAATAATAATAACCCACCCATAGAGCAAACCCGGTTCCGATTACAATCAAGATTGATGTACATTCTTATGGCTAGTTATCCAAAACAGACAGCAGTTGTTCTACCTTAGATCTCAACAAAACATATCCATCTCTTCGTTCCTCCCTCTACATCTCATATCAATGATGCAGCAAGAAACTGTTAACCAATATAGCGAAGTCCTGAGAAAACGGCATTGTTCGTATCATTATATATGTCTTCATTTTGAGAGTAGAAGTGGTGAACGTACAGTATCAAATCAAGCAACGGAGTTGATGACACATCTGTGCACCAGCGACATATAAATGATACGTTTTTTTTGACCTAGGAGTGCTATTTCTCTCCCCGCAGATTTTTTACAAACTAGTGGGGTGTATCTGCAGTGTAGATTCGCGTCGCTCCTAATTATCTCTTGAATCTCCTCGGTCTTATGGTACTAGCATCCCCAGAGGCATTAATAATGCCTAAACATCCTTTTCAAAGAATAATCAGCGGGGAACCCGATAAAGAAACTTGTATAAAAGGTGTTTCAAAACGTTGGTTGATCGATCCACACTGTTGTTCGTCTGCATTGATTCTGATTAAATCAGAATAAATCCACTCTTTCCGCGCATCCAGACATAAATTTGAGATTTACAGCTCTACTTGATCATATCTTTTTAGTTGGAGTGTTTTCATCTGTAAGTGAACTAGCATATTAAATATTCAAAAGATCTGACAGTGCTGTCAAGAGTAAATATTTTTTCTCTTCTTAATTAAATTGAAATTCTTGATAAGAATGGCTCATAGCTAAGTGTATTTCATGGCGGATAAGGTTGGAATAAGCATAGATGACTCATGAGGCTTAATAACCCATCCGTACTAGCGGTTGCCGCTTACAACTTATGAGCTGATGAAGGGCAAGCAGCTGGCACAGGTAACTAGTGGACAGTAATAGGCTATTCCGAATGTAGGACCCCGCTAGTTAACCTACTTACCTACCTACCGTTGAATACTGAGTAATTATCCTTAATTAATTCTCCTGGCTGTTAAAACCTTATCTCTTCCCACCTAGATGATACAACGATGTAGCGAGGCACTTACGGTGCCGACTTTAAAAGATGAGTTCTCATTTATAAAAGAAAAATTGAAGGATTATCAACGGAAAGGAAAAGTTTACGAATAGTAAGCGTTTGATCCTGTATAATGGTCGGGATGCACTGCATAGCACCAAATATGTGGATAAAATCATTCTGATTCATGTTGCATAGGGCGTATGGCAGGTTGCCAAAATTTATGCCGACAAAGTGCTATTACAGCTCACTACATTCGCCGGACACTTGACGCTTCCAATATTGACGGTCCTGTGTCTGTGAAGTATGCCATACATAGATGCCAATGCGACATCAAACCCGCCCCGCCGCGGACAGCTGTGACTTAAAATAATGATATCTAACAGCCTCAAGCTTTCATCTGGAGGGTAAAATAATGCTGTGGAGCTGATGACTCGTACCCCTCGCGTCCGCAGTGGTTTCTGCTGCCTATAAATCCCGCCCTTAAACCCAGTACCAACAATTTATTTCACCCCACAATAATTCGCCATGCGAGCTTCCACTTTTACTTCGTTTGTGACACTCCTAGCCCTTGCGGTATTCGCGAATGCATTGCCACGACGTACCACTTCGATTTTATCGACAGTGTCACACTCAATCTCTACTCGGACTTCCACCTCCGCTTCAACGGCAAAGCACACTTCGATCACGGATAAACCAATTCCAACTATGTCGTGCACTGAACATATTGCAACGACAATAAGCTTTAGAGTTGACCATCCATTCGCAAGGATAAGAAACGGGGAGCCAGAAAGAGAGAAGTTTATAGAAGAAATTTTGAAGGCCTGTTGAATGAACATTTTATAAAGGCGTCGACGCTGATTATGGTTTCTCTACTAGAATAAACTCATCCACCACGCACACGCAGAGAAATGTTTATGATTTGCGGCCTATCTACTGATAATCCCCATCACCTGTCTTCATGAGCAGCACTTGTATGTGATTCGCCGTATTACATGGTTGCAGAAAACTCACAGAAATTTACTTGAAGGTTATAACTTATGCATGTGTATCTATACATCATACCTTCTCGAGCCCAAGGACTTCGATCTGGAACAGAATATGGCAGTTTGAGGTGGTAAATTAATTTTTGCAGGCAATCTTTTGCATGCGAGTTTCTAATTAGAAAAAGAGACATTAGTATTATACATACCCCAACGTAAACAGAAATGTATAAACCATTCACGACGGTAGTAATAAGCCAAATTGAATCTGAATGAAATACAAAATATCCAGTTAGACGTACCAGAAGCACTACAGGAAAAAAATCGAAACATATTTCGCGCAAATTATCAAACTTTTTCTTCACTTTCAGAGTCATATTACCTACAATTCATGCCACTTTTCTCTGTCCAAGCTGTCCCCACTGAGGGGCGAGCCTCACTCTTGCCTAGAACTGCCTCGCGTATGCTCTCAGGCACACGGCTTCCTTGCTGCATAAGGGAGTTGTCGATTCTCTCCACCTCGCTGAAGGAGCATAGGTCCAGATTGTGACGTGGAAGATAAGAAGAAGGTGCCTCTCCTTGCGGTCCTGGATTTCCGAAATGGAAGGCGGGGAGGTGGATGAGAGGAAGGGGATCAAGCTGGAAGTCTTGGAGGGCGCTACGTATGCCGTACGGATCATAAACGCCAGAAAGAAGTTGCTATCTGAAGCAAGGACATTTTCGCAGAAATCAAATGATGTTATCAGTTCGGTTTGCCATCATAATGAAATGGATACCAGTCCAGTTGTCCTTCGGTGTGATCGAGATATTTGAGGTGCGACACAAACCGGTCAGCTTAGTATTTCGTGAGTGCTTCTTAGTCGTGATGTGGAGAGTTTTCGCAGTCTAAAACATTGGTCTTCAGAAAAAGAGGGCTTGTACTCAGCTGTTATTACCTTCCTACAGATCGAATAGAAAGCCGTGATTAGGAGAAATCGCGTCCTTGTCATGTCCGTGAACACGAGATGTCCCCAGTCACGGTAACACGCTCATCATGAACAAATGACAAGGAAAATGAGGGAACTTGCTTACTTGTCAGTTTGCCGATACCTTGATCAGCTCGTAGATCTAATAATACAATTCACTTGATGTATTTCAATATTTGATTAACATGAAAGCTTACCTCATAATGATATAAAACGGGAGTCCATTCATCGACATGGATACCAAGTCTGTCCTCTTCATTCTTTACAGCCAATGCGTGATCTGATCTATGACCTTCTTTCTTGCAAGAAAGTCATCGTCAGCGGGACCATGCTATGCTCAGGACTTTTCTGAAATTTCTGAATAATGTTGTTTATCGAGACACCAAAGTCGCGATATTGAATCAGGCTGGTCGTCGCACACGTCTCGGATACGTTGATCATCATCAGAGGATAATAACTGCAAGAAATAATACAAATATGCCATCAGTACTGGGTGAGAAGTGGGAAACCATGGTAGCACGCACTATAACCAGTCGCCGAATATTGATGCACCCCAACTGGTATAATCCATGATGAGAGGAGGGGTATGTCGGATGTAAAACAGCGGTGACGCACAGGGGAGTGAAACCCTTGTCCCCAATCACGGCTACTTAAATATTATTAGAGTCCACATGGATATGATGTATACAAAGCGAGGTGTGTTAAGCGGAACCCATGTTTTCCAATATGGAAATAAATGGAACGATTTTGGTATATAGATGCTATAGCGGCATATACTCAAATTCTCAGGCAGGAAGCTCCGTGAATGATGGAGGCATCTGCTTATGCATCGGTCATGCGGGTCATTGGCTGAAGCGAATTTAATAACAATGCACTTGAAATGAAAAGAGAGCAAAATCAGACAAAGTCCACGTAGCACTCGGGGCTGCAGTAATAAATCAATCTCTACCTTCAGTGAAAGTGCCAATATTCAATGAGTTGAACAAGTGTCGGTGAAAGAATACACGTACTTCGAGCAAAGCACCAAACCCATCTTCTTCGACTCCTTAAAATGAGAGCACATCAATATACTCCTAGTCTTCCATGCGTCACCGCATCACCCACCTGTGGGCATGCCTCCTTCGTCCCAAGCACCACGTTCCATGCTACCTTTGGATTACACTCATTCTGTATCAACAAATCGTTGATCCTTTAATTAAGAATAGGCTTACTTCTTGCTTTGCTGAGGCCTTGATAATCTCATAGTTCCAAGGTCGCTGATCTAAGAATGATGCTCTCGGGGTATTGATTGTACACAGAATGCAAGCGTACCTCGTACTCATATAAAACTGACATCTTCTCGTTAGCTTCATTATTTCCCTCAGTCTCTTTCGCCCATCGTGCTACCTGTCATATGACCGTCTGGCGCGATGAAGTCGTACGAGGTTTCAGGAAAAGTCTTCGCAACATGTTCCGGTGAGCCGCAGAAAAAGTAAGGAACATTGACCTGGTACATTCCGCAGAAGGTGCATAGAAGCAATCGTGCTGCCACGCATGTCTGGGACGTATTTGCCAGTGCTATGGGCATTGCAGAACCTAGAAGATGGAGAGAATTGTGTATGAATCAGTGACAGAAGAGCGAGTAGTGTAGAATTAGTACGAACGCTGATTAGTCTAGCAAATAGACTGGCGCAGGTTTCTATGAAGTCGCCTATATGTATTTTCAGCTGTAAGAGAGCTTGAGACGGATGTAAAGAAGGAAGTGGAAAAGTATTGCAGTATTTCCTGATAGTGTGCTAGCGCTTCCACGTGGATACTGTACGCTGAACATTGAATTTGGAATCGTGTTGAAAATAGCGTAATAAAACATTCACGTCCTCCAGGCCTCTTCTACTGTGTAAGGACCTAGATATCTAAAGACTTCCTAGTTGCGTTGATGATAGACGAAAAGAGCGAAGAAATGGCTGATTGAACGTTCCATTTACGGCTGTTTGGCTATCCACTTCGATCTGAATATTTGGTAATTTCTCGCCGGCGTTCACCGCAACGACGAGACCGTCGATGACGGCAACCGAAGGACAACCAGCGTTTCACCGGTTTACCACCCTAAAATCACACTCTCAGCCTGCCTGCAGTTACGCATCCCATATGACTGCAGCTGGAATATGTCACTGGAACCCCAATCGCGGCCTTTCACGGGCTTGTCTCTCAAGGGCCGAAATCTTGCCGATCGCTCACTTACTTGATCAATCATGACACTCGGCCCGCCACGTGCAAGCAATTCGCTACACACGACCGTGAATATTACTTTACTTGGCACACACAACTTCATGCGTGCTCTAGCTCTTCTTCCAATTCTGTCTAATACATAAAACGACCTCTCTTTCTTCTATTTCCTCAATCATGTCGGAAAAAGACACAGCTCACCCCCTTGAGGCCCCGAAAGCTCCAGGGCTCTTCTCCTGGATTATTCCTGCTCTCAAGAACCGCCGCATGTTGAAGACATGGGCGCGGTGCTGTATCGCGCTCACGGTGGTACTTATCCTGATGGTGGATGACAAGACCTTAGGAACACTTGGACAGGCGGGTTTTTTTGCTGCGTACGTATTTTCTCTATATGATTAGGAGAACCCAGGGAGACTAACGATGCGATCATGCCACCATTCTTAGGATCGTCGCAGTTATGTTGCCACCTTCTCTGGCTCTTTCGCTGTTCATTTTTGCTTCTTTTACTCTATTGATCGGTGCGCATGACTCTTGTTTATTGAGAAGTGGAATCCTAACTTTACCCAGGCATGTTGGTGGGATGGGCTTGGGGCTGTGCTGCGATGGCTGCTAGTGTATCCGTAAGAGATCAAGCATTACTAGCTCGACAACAACAGAAAGCCCAAGCATCGTACGTGCAATTCCAACTTTGAGATCTCCAATTTATAACACTCTACATTGCTCTAGATTGGTTCCCGGCGTTTCTACCTCTTTTCAGCTACAATCATTTATCTTCCATGGCCTGTTTTTGGATCCACGGTGCGTCCTCTTTTCCTTAGGTTTATCACAATAGAAGGTATTCAAAAGTGTCAGTTTAGTTCTTCTGCTGTTTATGGTATATTTTTATTCATAGGAACTTTTGCAATGGGTGCTCTACGCGCCTATATTCCCAAACTCGCACTTCTTAGTATCTTCGGCAGTATCGTACTAGACATCGTGAGTGCCAACGATTTACTTCAACATCGCTCTTCCACTGAGCTATTACTTAGATGTGCAGTTATGGACCATGTACGTTACTTGCTCTCCGCAAGTGCCTCTCGATTGCTTATTGCGTGGAACAGCTTTCCCGTCATCACAATACCTGCTAGCAAAGCAGTTTCTTATACCCACATCATACTACATAGCGGTGGCCATCACTTCTCTTGTTCTCATCTTTCCCGAAAGCTTGAACCACGTTTGGCTGTAAGACAATCCGATGCTATCTTATGTCGCTGTTTACTGATGTGCTCTACAGAACCAGCCTAGGAAAAGGGTTCCTGCAGGTATCTCCACTACTTTCATCTCGATTTTGAAATCTTATCCCGACGCTGCCCTGGTAGCCTACAACTGCACTTTTATCTATCCAATCACAAGCTCTCGCCTCGCGTCCATCCGACCGCAGGGCCTGGGCCGCGCTAACAGAACAAGGCGACTCATACAGACGCAGTTTAGCGACGGGGATGCAAGCCCTACTCGGCCAACTAGCCATGGTAGATCTAGAGGTCTCCATCGGCAAACTTGGACCTGTTGATTTGAAGAGAATCAGCGTCGAGCTCAAGTCGCTCATGCTTCGTGCAGTGTACGTCCACTTCCTGGCTCCCAGCATTGTGACGAACATTTCTGATGCAGACGCACACTGCAGCGGCCTCAACTCTTTTCTGCTATTCGTCAACGACATAAACCAACAAGATGAGCAAGAGGAGGCGAAAGTCGACAAGGTGCTCAAGAGGGGCGACGCGACACCCATAACCACCAACCGCTACACCAGGCTGCGGCGCGAGATCCACGCGCGCGAAATGCAGCATGGGCATGACCTCGACTCGCTTGTGCCCATCCTTGCCGAATCCTCCGCGGGCCTGCGCGTGGCGTGCGAAGCTAGCTTCAAAGGCGTCACGGACTGGTTTGAGGGGTGCAATGCGGGCCGGTGGACGGGGTTCTTTGCTAAGTTGGATAAGGTGAAGCTGGAGGAGAGGCATAAGAAATTGGAGGAGCTTTTGAGGGAGCTGGAGGAGAGGCTGGAGGAGTTTAGGAAGGTGCAAAGGGTGAAGCTGGTTAAGCCCTATGAGAGATTTTTTGACCCTGCTACGGGAAGGATGCTCGATGAAGTATTGCAAAAGAAGAGTGAGGAAAGGTTCGCTGCGAGGTGCGTGGAGTTTCTCAGCTTAGGGAAATGTTTGGTGGAAGACTGATGTGATAAAACACTCTAGATCACTGTTCATCTGCTTTGTCTTCGTCGACACCCTCGACGCATTCGCCGAACGCCTCGTCGCTGTGCTCCGCATCGTCGTCAGTCTTGACTCGCGCAGGCCCAAGCCGCGTCTGTGGACCCCAAGTGGATTCGGCAAACTATGGAGAAAGGTGACGAGTCGGGCGGAAGTCGATGGCGGGAGTGCGTCTCCGCTGCAGATGGGCACATCTCAAGATCCTACAACGTTCGAGTCCGATGACCGCAGTCGCAGTACGCTTGCGGATGACGATGATAGCGATGAGGAGGAGGAAGTGGAAGAGACGAAGACTGGAGAGCGTGAGTGCGACGCGTTGTTGTTTCGGTGAGGTGCTTTAGTGCTGATGTTTGCTCTCTGCTTTTAGGTAAAAACCCAGATGCCCTCGCTCCCACGACACCATTTGGAAAGTTCTTCGTTCGGCTTGGAGTTTTCTTCCGGTTCTTCAAGTCTGCGGAAGGCATTTTCTCGCTCCGTCTTGGCCTGGTATCTGTTGCACTGTGGATTCCGTCCGTTTGTAAATCGAGCGCGTGGTTCTACTATGAAAATAAAGGCATATGGGCGCTCATCATGGCGCAAGTAAGTACTCCGTAGATCACATTTTTGCTGCAATACTCATTCTTGCCATGTAGACTGGCCTTGCTATGTATGCCGGAGACCAGGTCAATTAATTCTTACAGCTACGTCTGCGCTAGTTCTGAAGCAATATGTGAAATAGATCTCGCAATTCATCGTTCGTCTGGGAGGGACTATCTTGGGGTTGCTTTGTATGTGTTTTTCACAGTGCATGATCTACCGGAGCTGAAGGCACTCCATTACTAGTCGGCATGGTTGCTTGGTATATCGGAGCGGGGCACGGTAATGGCAATCCATATGGTATAGTGATAGCAACAGTAAGTACTGGAACATCTATGCCTTCCCACGCAATACTTTACTCATTTCGTTTACAGACCGTAATTGTCGCGCCTTTCCTTCTCGGTAGGCTCGCGGCTCCACCTTCACAGATGATGGTGTGGGTTATGGGTGGTGTTACTGTCGTGTTTAGTAAGTTCAGGAACACTTGAACGCGCCCATTTATTGACATGCTATGCTAGTCGTTGGATACAGTTGGATCAACACTCATCTGGCTATACTTGCATCTCCAGGCGTGGGGGTCATACTTGGATGGAAACGAGCGTAAGCTTTCTGGAGCCGTTTGTCTTCTCGTAGAGTATCTAATATCTTCATCCTAGTCTCCTTGTTATCATTGGCTTCACGGCTGCTGTGAGTCCTATCATGTTGCTCCGGATTGCCGATATTGAGCAGCACTTCCCGCCCCCCTCGATTAGTTCATCGTGATGATGTTCCCCCGTCCCAACTCTTCTCGAACGCTCGTCCGCCGAACGCTCGCTGCAAGTATGGGTGGCATCAGCCAGATTTTAGCAGAAGAAATAGAAGCCTTCCTGGCCGAGGAGGCGCGCGCTCGCGGTGGACATCACGAAAAAGTTGAATTCAAAGGCGAATGCTCTGGCGATGAAGAGAATGTCTCTGCGAAAGAGAAGCGGGTAAGAAAGCTGTCCAAGAAGTTTTTGGATGCTGCGGTACACCTTCTTCTGCATTGAAACTTGGTTAGAGGCTAACGTCTGCGACTAGAACCGGCTGCAAGGACTTGGACCCTCACTTGTAACTGCCAGATTTGAACCTCAGCTGCAGTGAGTGATGGCCGGATAATACGATTCGCGTTCAGGAAATGTCTCTGATCGTGGCTTACATCCAGAGGTACATGGCCTCATGAACAATATCAAGCGTTATATAAAGTACAGTGAGTGAACCTCCATGGTTGTAATATGGGGTACAAGTTAACATCGCTATCCACTTCAGGACGAAGATCTTACTATCCCTGGTGGTTCTGATCAGCGCCTTCACCAAACTTGATACCCGATGGTGTAGCATATTAGTTCATAGAGTGCGCACTTCATTTATTGTCAACATGAATATTCTCTTACCGATGCAAGTTTTAGACTCCCTTCCTCAATCCAAGCTTGGTCAGTACTTTACAGTGCCACTGGCTAGGTCTAGCCGCTGACGTCTTCTCCATCTCCCACATACAGCTCTCCGATATATTCTCTCATCTCTCCCTCTTGTCGACCGCTCTCTCAGGAGCGCATCCTCTTCCTCCAGCAACGCCAATTCTCCGAGATCGTGTCGTATACCACGAAAACCACTCTGGTCACGGAAAATATGGAAATTTTATGGCACCAATCTCCAAGGTTGCCCTGCCTGAGATGGACACGGATTCAGAAATCGAGCGGCAGGGAGGTTCCTCTGAGGACTTTTCGGGAGCTCGAGTAGATGGATCTAGTATTGGATTCGAGGAGTTATCACTTGATGTACTATTGGTATGGTGCTATTTCATTAGATCGGGTTGCATTCGCTCATTTCTTCGATACGATTGTTAGGATGATCAATTGCCAGCGCATTCCACTGGTGCGACGTTTTTACTTCCGGATAGGTGTTATATTCTACTAACCGTACTTGATTCTGATCTTCTAGCTGTGGTTGCCCTTTCGAACATCATATCTGTGAGCTTTGCTAGCAGCAGGTTATTAGTACCCAAAAGGACTGACAGATTCATTTGCTGTCAGCTTGTCGACGAAATGACCAACATCGTTCGCAACCTTTGCGGTGAGACGAGCTTCCACGGCTTTGATAAGCTACAACGGGATTATCTAGGACGGGAGGAAAAGACTATAGGAAGTAGTTATGCTGCGAAGGTCCAATGAAATCGTGCCATGGCCAATCCTGCACGGCAGTTCGGCTCTAAATAATATATCTTACAGTCGTTAATAATATACATCATGGATCATGATACAATCCACTTCATATCGCGAAATCAAATAACATGATATAAATGCAAAACTACCGCAACCAGTGTAAAGGATTTTAAAGGGCAGTATCATCATCTTGATCGTGATTGCGATGCCTCACCACCTAGGACAGCGATGTTTGAACGCAGTGGAGTTGCTAAACTGAAATATTAATACTACGTAGACGGTACCATAGGGTTAGGGTTAGTCCCGCGTAAAAACAAGAAAAAGGGCCCGCATAGCCAGAGTGGCCATCGCGGGACAGGGAAATATTGAGACGGTGCATGAGCCGAAACACATACAAGCCGCAGACACTCTCTGTATGGACAAGGTCGCCGTGCTATGGAGAGTCTCCACGGCCCACAGACCCAGGTACATGAAGGAGCCTATGCCATCAAGGTAAGTATGAGGTATTTAAGTGCGCGAGCTGTCCTTTTGTACTTATGCAGAGTGCGCACGGACCATCCATGGACCGGCTGCAATCCATTAAGCGACAGGCATAAGCGCTGGCCTAAACAGATCGATATCATCTGCATATTAGATCAGCCATGGAGACTAGCGCTGGCCGGTGTAACTCGCTCTCGTCCAGTTTCATACTCTTTACTTGAATTTGTGTAAATTAATTTGCACATCCTACTACATGGCGCTACGCATTAAACCTAGCACCTAGACTCATCTCAGCGGCCTCTTTGACTTCATCTTCGCTCAATCCAAGACCCAGTGGAGACTGCGCCAAAAGCAACGCATATTCGGCATCGAGAGAGGTACGGAAGGGAAGAATATCATCTGTCTGGAATTACTGATAAGTGCCATTAACGTAGCGGGAATATAGATGGACTTACGCAAATTGCAATTGGATGTTTGTGGGTAAGATAGTACCTAATATGATGAGCTTCCAGTGTTGATACAGTTTTGCAGCTAAGAATATTAAAGTTAAGTAGAGAAAAATACAGGAGATCCAGATGCATACAGCAAATTGGAGCTTAGACAGATTTCAATACAGATTTTGTTCTCGTGGACGATCTTTTTAGCTTGTTCATTCAGAAAAGTGGCGTGCCCCAAGCGGTCTGGTCCGTAAGACAATAGCTTTAACGTCTCTTCTGGTGTGCTATTGGCGGTCTGAATTACATGAGTAAATGCTTGAAAAATAAAATTGGTAACTCCCACCTCAGCAATATGCATCGTAACCCCCAGTCCAGCTTCTTTCGCTGCGACGAAAAACGGCTCAAACTCAGCAACATCACGCGCAGCGGGATCGCCACATAAGTCTAATCCCACCACCCTCCTTCCCTCATCCTTCAACTTCCGAGCAATGCCCACACACTCACTCATCACCACATTCCCCATCCGCCTATCCAGACTCACAATAATCCCGATACGTCCCTTGGGATAGCGGTCCGCCTCCTCCAGTACCGTGCGCACATACATCTCCCTGCTCATTGCCTCTGTCTCCCGGGGTGTGGAACGCAGCTCTAAGTAGGTGCACTGCGGATGATCTCCATCTAGGAAGGTGCTGAGCACTGCACGAGTCGCTTTCGCGAGCATAGATGGGGTAGATGTCAGAGCGTAGATGGCAGGGAACAACGGAAAGAAATCGGCTAGCGTATCGAGAGATGGGCCTTGCCCCTGCAGGAGTTTTTCTATGCCAGCCTTAATGGTTTCATTCGAGGCAGAGGATGCCGCCGATGAAGAGGCCAAGTGGTCGCGTGCGAGTTCTTGCAGAGTAGAGATGGGTATAGAGCCGTTGAGGTGGGCATGGAGTTCGGCTCTTGGGAGGGACCTGATGAACGCCAGTTGTGCTGGAGTCAGCGATTCCAAGGCAGCAGCTGCCGGTCCTGCGATTGCACTATCCATCGAAACTGTGCGACTCATTCTGAAGGTGCAGAGATCTAAACAAAATAGACTTCATATAATCAGGAAGTAACAGCGCAAACGAGTGAACCAGTATGAAAAATCATTGAATACCTGACTCTGTACTCGTTTAGATAGTTAGTTGAAGGTTATCGCGGAGTGGAACGGCGATGAAACAACCTTTTCGAGTTTTAATTTATACCGTCCGTGCCGATGACTCACATCTAGTTATGATCTGATCACCTCAGAAAATCTTGATGGCGTTCAGGAATCAGCGGGACAAATCGTCCACATGGTAAGCAGATTAATGGAGGAACTTTATTGCCACAAATAGACGAACGTCGGCGTTCTGCTGAATTGCAAGCGGTCAGTTCGGTGGTTTCATTCGCCATTCCAGAGATGCGTGAGTGAGTACGTTGTATAGTGGGGGCATCACTAGAAGTAGGAACGAAAATGTGTCACCAGATTCTACAGCAAAATAAATCAGCAATCAGTACACTGCCTATACCATATATCCACTGCTAGAGTTTTTCGTTAACAAGGCTGTATCGGTGTCACTTTTACCATTAATTATCCTGTAAGCTGCGTAAGATGTATTTATCTGCGTTCCTCTAGACTTACAGAGTATATTATATATTAAACCTAGCTCCTAAACTCATTTCAGCCGCTTCCTTGACCTCATCTTTGCTTAGTCCAAGTCCCAGAGGAGGTTGCGCCAGAAGCAAAGCGTACTCAGCAGTGAGCGAGGTGCGAAAGGGGAGGATATCATCCGTCTTACAATAGCTGAATATTAGTAGGGAAAATGGAAGATGTAGATGGTGAATGAACGTACGGAAATTGCAATTGGGTGATTATGGGCAAGGTAGTAACGGATATGATGAGATTCCAACGTCGACACAGTCTTGCACCTTTGGTCATTGCTATTAAACCCGAGAAAAAGGGAAGAATATAATGAAAGCTTACAGGAGGTTAGAGCTCAGGCAGATTTCGATGCAAGTCTTGTTCTTGCGAACTATTTCTTTAGCTTCTTCGCTCAAGAAAGTGGCATGTCCCAAACGATCCGGTCCGTAAGAGAGAAGCTTTAATGTCTCTTCGTATGTATTTTCCACAGTCTAAACAGGATGATACCATCAGTGACACGCCGAAGGTTGATAATAAAATGCACCCAGTGCTTACCTCGGCTACATGCAAAGTAATCCCCAGCCCAGCCTTCTTCGCATCCGCAATGTACTGCTCAAAATCGGCAACATCCCCCGCAGTGGGATCACCACATAAATCCACGCCCACGACTCTTCTGCCCTCCTCCTTCAGCTTACACGCTACATCCAAACACTGTCTTAGGACCAAGTGTCCCATCCGCCTGTCAATGCTCACGATCACCCCCGTTCGCCCTCTGGGATATTTCTCTGCCTCTTCCAATACCGTACGCATGTAAACCTCTCTAGACATCGCCTCCGTTTCCCGCGGCGTCGTGCGAAGTTCCAAGTAGGTGCATTGAGGGTATTCACCATCCAGGAAGGCCGTCAACACCGCACGCGTTGCTTTCGCGAGCGCAACAGGCGTCGACGTGAGCGCATAGATGGCAGGGAAGAGCGTGAAGAAGTCCTCTATCTGATCGAGAGAAGGGCCTTGGAGGAGCTTTTGTACACCGTTTTGCACGATTTTATTCGATGCAGTGGAGAAAGAAGAGGATGCCGTCAAGTGATCGTGTGCAAGCTCTTGGAGAGTTGCGATGGGTATTGAACCGTTGAGATGGGCGTGCAGCTCGGCTTTGGGAAGCGACTGGATAAAAGCAACTTGGCTTGGAGTCAGCGATGATAGTGCCGCTGCTGCAGGTCCTGCGATTACGCCCGCCATCGATAATAGGCTTCTAGCCTCCCAGATGATACTATTAAACAAATTGAACCTTGGACACGAATATGTAGACTATGATTTGAATAAATTCATGCGCGTGTCGATGGTTGATGTGTGGCTATGATGAATGTATAAACAAGGAAAAGATATACGTTAGAAGGTTTGGATGGGAATCAGACCGGCGGGATTGAAACATTGGAAACTCGAACCGTTCCCGAACCGGATCACCGGCATTGCAAGTGATCACCGTCCTGCCAATGAATACTTACACAATCAGATACGAAAATAGTCACAGTACATATGTAAGTTACGCATGCATTGGACAATTTATATGGGAAGGCATCAGTGAGAATAACGGGCCCAACTCCGTTAAAAATCGAAACCCACATAAAATATCCCGTACAATAAACCATGCTAAATCAGTAGATATCAAATACATCAACTTGAGGGCAATAGTTGTTAATAGTTCTTGGGAGGAAAAATCTCTGTAGAGCACTAATGAATGCGATTTGTTTTGCATAGGTGCAGACACAATAATGTCTATTTTAAATGCTGATATGAACAGTTCTATATTTTCGGAAACTGGATATTTTTGAAGGTGGATTCTGTCAGTGCCAACTTTCTCAGCTTCAAGTTTGACCTTGAATCTTTGTGAATAGTCAGGCATCCTAAGTATGCACAGGGTAGAGCATGAGGAACAAATGTAGCACTACTAGGACATGGGTTATCTTCTAGCATGCATCTAGAAGATGACAAATGGTTGTCCAAACAGCATGCATAACTGAGCCACAAGAAACTATTTCTACACACTCTGCTAGTTTATAAATTAATACCTGTCAACTGAAGTGGCTCACAACATACCTGATAATTGCAAGCATTGACAAAACATGATGGCCATGTCTACATGATGTGCATAGGTTTGCAGCAGTCAAGGAAGTGAAGTTGTAGATACTTCTCAATGCCCTCTCAAGTAGGAATTGAGCATAACACTTTTGTGGATTCTTCAATAGTTTTTAGTGATGCTATGTCATATCCCTATACAGCATGCCATCTCCAGACTGCTCACAATCAATCCTGATGCTCTCCTGACTTCCTGCTCATCTCTGGTGTTTACTCAGGTTTACTCTGGTCCACTTCTATTTTTGTACTTACTTTGTTTCAGCCACACACTATACTTTTCATTGTATATCTCTTTGTGCTAACATTCAATTTGTATTCCTTAGCCCTTGTCATATGTTCTCTCTCTCTTAACCCACTTACTTCTCCACTGCACTAGTATGATTATAGTGCTCTGCATATTTACTCTG